>JAVDBV010001012.1:0-14583 GCA_032619315.1 Piper longum
TATATATATATATATATATATACACACACACACACACACATACACTAATATGTTTAGTTATAACTTATTATATTTGTTTATATATAATATAATAAAAACATAGTGTGATAGCTTGGATGATAACTGAGCACATTAATCACTTAAGGGTTGTAGGTTCAATCCACGCTAGCTTTATAAACGAGTTCGCGAGCTGTAAAAATTAAACACTTTAACTATATTAGAGCTCGAGTTGAACTCGAATATCATAAAAATAATCGAGTTGATCTCATACATATATGTTGAAAATTCATTTGATCTCAAGCCTAGTTCGAGCATGAGTTGAGCTCGGCTCACTCGCTCATTTAGCAACCATAATTACAAGTCTTCCATATTGAGATAAATGAGATCAATTTATTTGAGGCAAATCAGGCAACTAGATCAATTAGCATCTCAATCATATCAATTAGATGTCAAGTTAACCCAATTTGTCTCTTAACATTAGGCTTTTAAATACTTATCTCCAAAACCCCAATTCGGGTTGCTTGTTGCCTTTTCCTATTTGGGCCAGTCTCGAAATGGTTTTAGTCACATCAACTTTCAGACCATTAGACAAATGGGGGTATGAGTATGTTATAGAGGCTGAGTATACCTGATATACAGAGTATGAGTTATTAGCATGTATTTGAGGTATACGAGTTCTTGATTGCGTTAGCTCAAGGTTTTAGAGCTAGATCTAGGTTTTTGTATCGTTTAGTATCCGTTCAAACTTTTTTAAAATATCTCTTTTACATGTATCTTAAGGATTTTGGATTACTAAATTGGTCATGTAGGCCTAGTTTGATTTGAAACTCAAATCTTCATCCAATTGAGTTTCAGGTTTCAAGGCCTATTTAACTTTCTTGCCTAGATTTCGTCCATTGAGTCTTCATTAGGCTTTGAGTCCGTAACGACTTTTGTCGGCATCGATTTGAGCTTTCCAACTATATATGAAAGAACATTTAATGCATCTAGAATAAATATTTAAGGTAATAGAAGAAGTAGACATTGTTATATCCAAAAAGAAAACTGAGATAAGAAAATTATATATAAACTTTTTGGGACTAAAAATAGGAAATTGAACTATAAAATTGCAACCTCACATGATAACTATATATATATACACACACACACACACACATTGTATATAGCCTAAATGGACCCCACTAGACCCACAAATTGTCATGCATTTAAATCAAGCCATGTGGCAAGATCCGATTAGGCCACGTTAGCCTTAACAATGGCCACACATTTTCTAGGAGTTTTTCGCACTCTTTTTGAGGATTTTCACTATTAGCACCGCTATCATTTTGGACCACCCCCGGCAAGTCTCCAACCCTTTTCTAGCCATTTGACCAGTACCATTGTGACTGCCTTGTTTTCAGTTATCTTGACCCATACCTCTCATCACCATCGGTGCCTCTTTAGTGGCCACTAGCGACAACATTCTGTTTGCCGAATTTCCAGTGCCACCACCACTTTTGGGGTATTTTTTGGCACCAATAAGCTACCTCCAACCAAGATGATCACCCCGATCGATTTCCCTCACCAAGGTTGAGATTTTAAGACCACCATTGACCCTCAGCATGACCACGATTGCCGCCGGCGACATCACCATTCTTGGTGGCATTTTCTTCACTTTCGGCCTTTTTTGGGCCAATCATCAGCCGGACATTATCGACCATCACCCCAAACACATTCCTCACTTGACGACCGACCGATTGAGCCTAGCCCTGCTGACTGTTGCGGCTATCCTTCCTCTTCATGGCCGTTTTTCAGCCAACCGACAATCGGACTTTTCAATCACCACCTCCATCACACTCCCTGTCCTCCCCTCTATTGAGCGCGACTAGCGGTAACCCCTGTTGTTCCAGCATTGGTGTTTTCGAAGATTGTCATTGGCGGCACTTTGGTGCCTATTTGTCCCACCGCTGTCCACTTGCCCGCGATCACTTTTACCCAGCCTGAGCCCTGTTTGCTTCTCCATGCCTGTGTTTATTACTGCTGGCCCTGTTAACTATATTTTGAGAATCAGAAACAAAATCGGGTTAGTAGCATAGGAGAGGGCTTGATGAAAGGCCATTAACTCTAATTCTTCTGCATCTCTAGCCCCATTTGAGGTACCCTCCCCTAAAAATAACACATTAGAAGAAGAAATAATGAAAAGTTCCCAAGAAGCCATGTCATTTTTTAATCCACCATAAAAAATAAAATGACTTTGTATGAAGGAGATTCAAAATCAGCACCACTAGTTTGATTCTTAAATCTTAAGAAGAATGAGAACCATAATCAATAAGGAGGCTGGTATGAATAAAGTGAGAAGAGAAGGAAGTGAGGGCATAATTATAATTTTGCATGTTTGAATGTAATGGGCCGGCGGGAACTAACAAAGCATGGACTTGGGCAAGGGATAAAAACATAGGAATTGGATTGTAAGGAGGAGTGGTTTATGAATGAAACTTTGGTTTTCTTTGTTTGTTTGTTTATTTGTTTTGCGTCTCTTCTTCGGCTTATTCGGAAGAACACAAGTAGCAGGATGTCTTCCTTTGCTTCCCTCTTCTGATTGATTCTCAGGTATCCCAATCTCCAGCGCTTTTGCTGTTTCCATGGCACCAGCGAAGCAGAGTAGTCAGCAGGGCAAGGGGAAGGATCTCATATCCGATGCTGGTAAAGAAGATCATACCATTTTGGTATCAGAGCCAGGTGAGGGAAGGGCGAATTTCTTGTCCAATTTGGAAGAATTAGCCCACATTAAGAATGGACAAGCCCATCTTCTCTCTGTTCTTGTTGATATGTCTACAAAATGCAATTTGTTATTACAAGCGAACATGGAAAATGGAATTCTTGATAATAGAGAAGGAATTGGTACTTCACATGTTAGGGTTTCTGCAAATGGGATAGTTGTTGAGGATTAATTGCAGGGAATCTACCATAACCATCTACAAGAGGACCATTCGATGTCGTCGGGCAATAAGCAGCACAGTTGGTTTAAAGGAGGAAAGGACCATGTTCGACAGAATGCTCAAGAGAATGTTTTGCATGCTGCTTCAAATAAAGATGGCTTGAAGGGATCCAAGATGAGTGTCCCTAAATTTGATCGAAGGCCGTCAATGATTATAAAGGATGATGGTTTTGATTTGAGTCATAGTGAAGAAAGCAGGAAAAGCGAGCAAACTGCACATGTGAAATGAAAGAAAACCAAAATTTCATTCATCAACCACTCCTTACAATCCAATTCCTCTGTTTTTATCCCCTACCCAAACCCATGCTGCCGGCCCATTACATTCAAACATGCAAAATTATAATCATGCCCTCACTTCCTTCTCTTCTCACTTTATTCATACTAGAGGCCCATAGCTTTGCTGTGGGATTCTATTCTTCTCCAACAAGTGTTAATTAGGTCTGGCAATGCCAAGTTTATCAATGACTCCAAGAACAAGACAATTTCTCTTTTGCCAGATTTCTTCAGCCACAATAAGAATCTTGTGAATAAGAATCAGATTATCTTGTGTCCTGGTGAATCTTAGGCAGGCTAGGATTAAATCTGAAGGTTTGCGACAATCCAAGGTACTAATTCTTATATTAGCTATGACAAAGATAACTGATCGGAAAATATTGCAAGAGTAGAATAGATGGATAGCAGTTTCATTCTATTTATCACGTAAAGGACACAATGTATTAGGAATAAAGATTCGACGTCTTGCCAAGTTAGTCCTGGAAGGGATGCAATCTGATGCAACTTTCCATCCGAATAAAAGGAGTCTACGAGGAAGGTTTAACCTCCACCACTCTTTCCAATTAATATTACCTTTTGGTGGACTATGCCTCCTGTCAACGATGAGTTTATGACATGATCTAACCGAGAATTTACCGGAATGAGGACACCACGTCAATTTATCTTTTCTATTAACATTAGGCAGCTCCCTATTAAGGATTGATTCAGCATCAACAGGCATGAGCTACGTCTTGTCAATGAATAGTTGTCCTGGAAACTTTTTGATATCATGTTAGCAACTTTCTCGGTGCGATTACTAGTAACATGATATCAAAACCAGGAAGTTGCTAACATGATATCAAAAATTTTTTTTACTTAGCGGCCAATGTATCATTTCTTTTAAAAAAATGATTCTAATATAAAATCTAATTATTTAATTTTGGTATGGAGTAAACTTGAACAAGATGGGTGGGTATACAATAAAAAATAAGAGCACAACCAGCAATAAAATAACAGAATCTTAACAAGCTGGGCTTGTCAAATATTGCTTTGGAAGAAAAAAAAATGCCAAGTTGGTTCTCGTGATCATGTATTCATATTGGTCATGAATTCTACTTTGACGGATAAAAATCTTCTTTTTCCCCTTCCGTCATCATCCTGATATTCAAAAGTCTTAAGTGTTGGAGACACATTGGATCTTGAACTATGATCTGCAAGCCATGCTATTACAAATCGCAGATTTAATAGCCAAATGTTTTTCCTAACAATAATCTTTTTCTATGTCTGAGCTTCGGACCGGCAAACGCATGGCTATCAATGAAATTACCCATAAACACCTGGATTCCTTTATTCAAACTGCTAATCACAAGATCTCTTTAGAGACAGCCACGGTGCAAATTTGCAATATGCTGGAATATGCATTTCATTGGCGTTCAATTCAATCAAGGTTACAGTTCTCACTTTCCCTTTCCAATATTAAACCATGTATATTCAAATTGTGATGGGTCAAGAAATGCTAATAAATTCATTTTTCATCAATTTGACAATGACAAGAGGGGACTGGGAAGTTTTGCCAGAGGTGAATATGATAAGTCACATTCTCAAGCACTCAATAAATCACTGCTCGACAGTACTCAATTGCAGATGGAAAATGATCACAATTCACATCCATGTTCATGAACATGACATTGCACTAATACTGAATAAAGCTACAGCATACCTATACAACTATGAAAGAATACAGACGCCACCGTCCTGGGTAGCTGCAGATTTATATCACCATTTACAGAACCAGATGATGTGTGCTCAATCACTTCAACTACTTTATACGATAAGCATCTTTACTTTCCATGCAAAACAAGGAAAGCTGGGCAAGGCCCAAATCTCATGCATGGAATCTGAAGGAAAATGAATCACAATTCACATCCATCCATGTTCATGGACATGACATTTCACTAATACTTAATAATGCTACAGCGTACCTATATAACAATGAAAGAATCGTCCCTTATCTTTGGTACCAAAATGATTACAATTCACATCCATATTCATGGACATGACATTGCACTAATTTTGAAATGCTACAGCATACCTATATAACTATGAAAGAATACAAACGCCACCGTCCCTTTATCTTGGGTACCTGCAGATTTATCACCATTTACAGAACCAGATGATCTGTGCTCAATCACTTCAACTACGTTATACGATCAGCATCTTTACTTTCTATGTAAAACAAGGACAACCGGGCAAGGCCCAAATCTCATGCATGGAATCTGGAGGACGTGAAGTGAATAATATTTTATGTCAACTTGAAATTACAATATTGGATTATTGGGAATCAAAAGTGCAGCGGATATGATCCACATGTGTGATTACCAAGTCGTTGACATGATGGCAAAGGTTCCCCATCATCCTACAGAAAAGGTGAAAGTAATATTAAAATGGGGCACTGTTGATTGCCAAAAGGGGACACGGAGCGCACTGTAAAAAACAGAGCCAGGGACAAAATGCCAACTTGAAGATTGATCTACCATTTTTTTTTCAGTGTGTTCCTGTTAATGTTAACTCTGCTCATACTTTTCTAAGACAAATACTCACAATAATGTGAAACATGTTACTAGAGACACAAATTTGAAACAAATGTACAAACATAAGCAACTTCAAGTTTATTGTATCGGCTCAAGCACTCTCTTTGAGTTCTTGATCTTCCTTTATTTTTTATTTTGTTCTTTTCTTTGTATCTTGCTTCTCCATTGGAGAGTTTGATACGGAAATTTAACCTTATCAAAAAAAAAAATCACGAGTTTATTTAGCACAAACAAGTTAGGATATTGAAGTAGCTTTTTAACCCTCTTGAAAGAGGCTTCCCATATTTTGGGCTTCAGTGCCCCATGCATAATTTGCTGAATCTAATTGGACATTGTCTGCCTGACTTCAATCCACGTGAGGGTATGATTTCACTTGTAAACGTTATCAGACCAGAACAGTAAAAACAAATGTTTTTGCAAGAACTAGGGCTGCAGAAGAATAGAAGATGTTAGAAGATGTCATATTTCGTTAAAACTTCCTTATAACGTCGGTGCAACAATGAAACATCCATATGCAAATAGCTAATAACGAACAAACATAAAGAAATATGTAACTCTCATTTCGTTCAAGGCAGTTCGGAATAATGAAATTCAACTGATTCATTCTGGAGCTTTTCTGCAAGAATAGCCCCATAATTGAAGAGAACCCTTGATATTGAAGATATCGATTTAACAAGTAGTTCATAGTACATGTTTAGTTTACATAATAATAATTCGGCTCCTCTCCAAGTCTACCATCTAATATTTTCTTGCTTTCAATACACCTTGAAATTCTGCATCTTGTAAATTAGTCAGTCTATCAAAATGAAGGGCTAAGAAAATTTGCATGCTCCTAGCCAAAAAAAAATAAAATTTATGCAAACAGTGTTACACTGCGGTTAACCAGATTTTTCCTTCTTCTGCAACTTCCTCCACTTCAGAAAGATCTGGTACGAAAGACCACCAAAAACCATACCCACGCTCGCCCATTGCTGCACGGACAAAGGGTTTCCAGATAAGAGTGAAAACACTAAAATGCTTACAAACTTCCGGGTTGTAGTAATTGTGGTATTTGCCAAAGACCCAAATCGGCTAATGGTTAGAAAGATGAAGTTCTGACCAACAGCCCCACAAATGCAATAAATAAAGATGTCCCATGCAGCTTCAGGATGCTGCTTGCAGAAATTAATGGCCTCAAAACCACTTGTCGACCAAACAAACATATAGACAAAACTGTATATTGTGCCCCAAAAGTTCATTCCCAGCATTATGTCCCAAGCACCTGTTTTTGGATATCTACAGAAGAATTCGGAATATAATTAGATGTACTTTCAATTTCTGCATGCATTACCCTGTTGACAGAAAACACCATGAGCATTTGTAAGCTTCACGGGTATTGGTCCAACTACTTACTTGTTTGTTATTGAATCCTGAGATGCATTAGTGTAACCATCAAATGCTAAATTTAGAAAACATAAGCCATAACCAAGAGGAGCATTTGGACGGGCAAGCTTGCTTAGCGTCTTTGAGCTGGACTGCAAAGATTACCAATAAATCAATTTAGCCTGGCAAAAAGGAGAGTGACATAGTTCCACACGGATTGACGGATTGCCTGAATGGCAGTGTCACACCCGGTTGGCTCTAGGAGTTCTAGATCCCACGTAAACCATTTAATCCTTCTTAACCTGCCAACCATCTAACTAGGTCGGGGCAGGCAATGTATCCATTTCCTTAGAAATGAAAGAGCCGAGGCATATTTTCCAATTCAACACAAACTATATTTCTATAATTCATATAATTCAAGGAAATGTAAGTTCCTAAATACAAAAGAAATCCATACCTTTAAAAGAGCAAAGAATGAGACGCCTCCAGCAACAAGAAAAGTGCATATATACTCTGGAAGTGTGTATTTAACCCCGTAAACCAAGGTACTCACGACCATCACTGTCAAAACAGATTGCCATCATACAAAATATTATGTTTAAGACAAGATACAAGAAGAAACATTTTAACAGGAATCATGGAGAGGAATGCTTCACAAAAGCCATAACTTCAAAATAAACATGCATACATGTTTTCTTCATTTAAAGCCAGTATAAGATGACAGTAAAATTAGAGAATCAGACCGCAGACAGTTAGTCAATAGAGCTATTATCTTCTTGTGGTAATCTTAATTTTATTAACAATAAAAAAAAACTGCATTATTGCTCATATTAGCACATATCCTATTGTAGATTTCAAAAAATAAGGGTAGCGTGTATTAATATTCATGAAGAAAGAAATCACTACCAGACCATGTGTAAATTATAATACAAAAAAAGAAAACATTGAGATAATCATCATATTAAGTCAGATACTATTTGTTTATCTCATGAAAATTTACTATCTTAAGCCAAAAACTATATTAAATCAAATACTATGTATATTAAGTCATTTAAATACTCCCCATTATGTCTCACCTCACAATCATGAGGATTTTTCAAAAAAAAGAAAGTTTTCTACTCATCAGCTACAAAGATACCCCACATATAAACTCGCTATAAGAGTTTAAAACTTTATAAAACCTAATTGTTTAAAAAAACTAAAACACTTTAATTTCATTACAGAAGGCCAAAAATCTTAAATAATTCATTTTACAGTTAACTCACCTGGAATCATCTTGGACGACTTTGCTAGAACCTGGTGTAGCATGACAAAGAACAACGATCAGCATATCACATCATAAAATTTAACACATTTTTACAATATTATAAAGAATTCTCCAGTAAAAGAACAACTAACACCAGAAAATTTTTCAGGTTGTTTGAATGTCACGAAAAATTCATCTATGAAAAAAGATTAAACTAGTGACAAAGCACATATCACTCTTTTATCTTGGGATGCATAATTTCCAGCATTTTAATATGAAGCCAATGAAGTAAGTGTGTAAAATCAATGAAAAATAAAAGGAAAACAGGCAATGATCAATGGTTTATTTATATGCTAATCAGAAGGGAAACCGTTTTTAACCTTGTTAATCTCATTGAGGCCACAAAGAGGAATCTAAGTCAATTATGCAAAATTAAAGAACCAGGAAGAGTACCAAAAACGAAAGATGTGTACTTTTTAAAGTTCTCTTGAATAGATGATGTGTAATTATTTAGCAAGACTTTCAGCAGACAGAAATTGCATCATCATTTTACAGAAATATCTATACAAACAGAGAACAGAAAAAGACTAAAATCATTAAGCCTAGACAAAAACATTTTTAAATTTGATATATCCACCACTAAAACAACGACAAATAATATAAACCAACTACACCAGCAAAACACAGATGCAAAGAGAGATATTTGCTAGATAGCTACTTATTATAGGCACATTACAAATGCAGGCTAAGGATAATTTGCCCACCAGTGATAAAAAATTGGCCTTTGGGTAATAAGGTGCAAAGAATAAGGCCCATTAGCGTCAAGAGTCCATCAGGTTTTCTCATAAGTAGTCATTATTGAATGTAATTTGAATGACAAATAATAAAAATGTGCATTACAAAAGTTCTCTATTTCTCTTGTCCAAATTCAAGGAGAATGACAATCCCCTGGAAGGGCCAAAATTTACCAATATTCACCCTCAAATTCCTTCACAAATACCTAATTCCACTGTTTATCACCTATTTGTTGGATAATCCTAAACGATGACCAAACAATAATCTACGGGTAAATTATTAAAAATGAACTGTGCATGTGGTTCATCTCTGCTAATGGAAATAACTTCATTCAAACTAAAATAAGAACTTGACTAAAATATTAAGAAGAATAAAAGTCAATGCTACTACAGTTAATTGGACATGCCTGTGCCGGATAGCTGATGTACTTCAATGCTTCAATTCCCATTGCCGGGCCTATGGTGTTGGTCACACTAGGTTTCCAATATTTCCATAACGGTGCACCAGCTGAATTTTTCTTGGACCAAAATTTTATCACTGTTCAGGAAAAAAATTCAAGGCTTAAATAATAGTTGGTTTCTTCTTTTGTGAGCAGAACAAGATATAATGGCTTCTTAAGTAAATAAATAACTAGAGGGAAACTGGTAAAAAAATGCAGGAATCGACAGAGTTTTTTTTTTTTACTTTTCTAATTGTGTTTGAAGTATTTTTACCTTATGATTCCTACTTGCATCAGAATTTCTTTGTTTACTAATGCACAGACTAGTTTAATTGGTTGTTGTCCTACTGTAAGTGATCTTATATCAGTTTCACTAGTACAGGAGAAAATGCATCCATAAATGTGCCAATCAAATCATTTCGAGCAATAATTTTTTTTTCTCCAATTCATTGGAGATTTATTAGTTTATAGCTTACAATTTTCTTCTCAATATTGTTCTACTCGTTGTGAATTCGTATTGATACAGAAGTTTGTTGTGTAGAGTTATATTAGTGCTGGGATTTGATGCTTAAGTCTCTTAGTTTAGTAGGATTCATGCACGGTGGTTACAATGTTTAGGAGCCTTGGAGATAAGTATGAGCAGTTAAGCATTGATTTTAGATGAAACAAGAAGTTTGAATGGAGCCTTTATCTTTAGATTTAATGCATATCTGTTAGGAGTTTGATTAATAGTTGAAGTCTAATTGTTTGAATTGGTGCCAAGCACAATATTTCAGACCAAATCAATCTACTGAAACATGAATACATATTTTTTCGTCCTCCTTTTTCATCCATCTTCATGTTTTTCTTAGCAATATCAAAGCAGGTTTTTTCTATACTCTCTTAATTAAAAATTATAAGAGGAATGTAATTGAAAGATATTCCCCTAGAGAAGACACAAATTTATTACATCGATTCTCTACTATGCTGCTTGAAGGCTATCATCTTGATGAGGAGTACATCATAAAAGGTATAAAAGATATTATTATGCAATATAAAGAAGCTTACTTATCAGCGACCAAAGAAGGCAAACCACATTTTGGGCAAGATTCAAGAAAGGAAGGTGTTCAAATCGCTTCTTATCAGGTTCAAACTTTTTGGTTGATCTGAATAGAGAACAAAACGAAATTTATGTTACCTATAAATAGGTATCATAATTTTATCACAACTAACATAAACCAGAGCCATATAAAAGACAAGAAAACTGCAAATAACATCAATTAAGCAGAAAAGAAAAAAAATCTAGAATCATCATCCACTACACATATTTGATCTGCTAACATCATCTTCACTTCAAAACAAAATCCTTAGTCATCTTCATCGGAAAACTCAGCTACAAGTTCAAAATACAATTAGCATCATCTTGAGAGAAAATTTCATGCACAAGCAAAATCATCTTAATAAATGAGTCTATACTCAACCGATGACTCAAATTACATACATCACAAATCTTCTTCCCCTTTTTCTTCCACTTGATACCAAAAGGATCAGGGGCATCTAATCCTAAATAGGACCCATGTGATTGACACATATGGCAAAATTTTGATGACCAGATGCCCTTCTTGACGCCACCCCCCTCCTTTATCTGGGCTTGGACAGTCAATGCACCAGAATTTTATTTGCTCATAACATATAATTTTATCTAAAAATCACTTCCCACAAGAGGAAAATATATTAAAAAATGGCCCAAAAAGTGAAGAGTTCTTACAGACTCTCTTGCAATATGCCTTGAGTGATATAAGCACCCCAAATGCCGGCCACGCAAAAGGCAATCAGCAACACCCGAATGAATCCGGATCCATGAACCTCCATCCTTCCACCCCTCAGAAGTGCGCGGATCCAATTGTGAACACCCCTCTTTCTCTCAAAAACACATTCTTTGAGATGATTGGATGTACCAAAGAGAGCTTTACAATTGGCAATGGATTGGCATTCTTGACAAAGTCCTCTCAAACGCCTGTGTGTATCAGAAGGCCCTGATGCACATATGACTCATTGCTGCATAAATCAAATAGACCTATTGGGAAGTAAGTGCAAAATCATACCAAAACAACTGATACAAACTCAAGATAGGTTCATTTTAAATCGTTCTGGTTTGGCACAACCAGATAAAGTAATGTATATCCCCTTAACAAATGCAACATTAAATACTCATTGTCTAAAACATTTTACATAACTAAATCCCAGTTCATTGACTAAAGAGAATTATCATAGACTTTATGATACATGTAAAACATTCTCAGCAAGCCGTACACTGGCTTATCAAGCAACCACACAGTTTAAAAAAAAAAGATAAAAAAATTGGTAAGCTAATCCCCTTCCTTCAACGACCATAAAACCAATCTAAAAAAAAATCACTAAAACTAATTGCACAATCCACAATTAGATTTAGATTAAAAAAAAAGAGCCGAAGCAATTATATACCAAGAATTGAAACATAAATAACGAATACAGACACACGCAAGGGTACCAAAAATCTAATGCAAATAGAATGGTACAACAGTCTTTTCAAAGAACTCTACACACGCTTAGCTACCTCCCACCCTCTCCCTCACCTCGACCTCGCCGCCGCCATCGTCGACGGCGGACGTCCCCCCTACTCTATTCAATGGCTCCTGCCATGGCGGCCATCGCTGCCAGCCAAGCCCTGCCGCAGCCAACAGCAGCTCAAAAAACTATCAAGCAAAGGCGCCAACAATCATATCAAATCAAAACAAAAAAAAATGCAGCAAACATCGCAGAAAAAGGTCGAGATCTTTACCGTAGCAGAGCGCCGGCGGAGGCGATCTCGATCAGAAAGTGATCCGACTTGGCGTAATGGTTAGGGAAACATCAGGGATTGGATTGTTGGTCGAACGCCGCGGAGTAGAAGTAGAGGGCGACAAAGTCGGGGCGAAACGCGTCTTTTCTGACGTGTCGTGTCGTCATTGGCCAATATACGTTCTTCTTGTTTCCCATTGGACGAGCGTGACGTGTAACCCGTCAGAAGGCGGTCCGAGGAAGGGGACAGAGTTAAGTGCATCCCCTACTAAATTGGACGGCTGCGATGAATCATTGGCAGGTCGTTTAAGTGAAATATTCAACGATCAACATTAGACTCCATTGGATGGCAGTGATTTTTTTTTTTTTCATTTTCACTGTCTATCAAATCAAACCAAACCAAAGAGAGAGTAATATAGGTCCGTCGACAGAGCCTACAAAACCTGTTACAGAATTCCCCCCCCCCCCCAAATTCAACAGCACCAATCACTTTAATAATCTTATTGCAGCAACAAATTAAACAACTCAATAATAACTGTAGCCGTCTAAAACATCTAACAAGAGGGAGGCTTATACGTAACATCCCAAAAATAATTTGGTTATTTTATTTTAAAATGAGTTTTAAATATTATTAAATTAAATAATTCAATAATATTTATAGACTAATTTCCATAAATTTTATGTGTTGATTTTTCGTATTTCAAGTATGTATTTATAAATTATGACTTATTATATTTCGAGTGTGTAACCTTTCCATCTTTATTTCATGTCTATATAAACATACAGAATCATACACATAATAGCTATGTCATGCATTTACATACACCAGAATCTAGTCGACGGTAACATGTTCTTATCATTTATACTTTTATATGTACCGAAATCTAAGTCGACGGTAACATGCTCGTTCTAATAAGGATCATACATAAAATCAAACATATATACATAATAGAATCACACAAAAAAGCACACATAATACATAACCAGAGAAGCACACATAACACATAATACATAAGACAAATTAACACATACCAAAGTGATGAACATATGTATATACAAAAGGTACAATACTCCTATCATACAGACAAGCACACATACGCATATACAAAACTCCAGCCTCCTTCTCAGTTGAGAAATGTATGCTTATATAGATATGAAAACAAAGATGAAAGGTCATACGTCATAAATACACACTCAAAATATAAGAAGTCATTACTCATAAATATATACTCGAAATATGAAAAGTCAATACATAAAACTTATGGAAATTAATTTGTAAATATTATTAAATTACCTTAACTTAATAATATTTAAGATTCATTTCGAGATAAAATAACTGAGTTTTTTTCGGATGTTACATTCCTAGACATCTCCAAATTCTAAATCTAATGAAAGACAAAAATGAGATATTAAACATTCTTAACTTACAAACTTAGCAGAAGCAAATCTCAAAAACAACATACATAATCATATATATAACAGCATATATGTCATACATCTACATGTATCAGAATCTGGTCGACAGTAATATGTTCTTATCATTCATACTTCTAAACGTACCAGAATCTGGTTGATGATAATATGCTCGTTCTAATAGGATCATAGATAAAATCAAACATATATAGATAATAGAATCACAAAAAAAAAAAAAAGAACCCACTCAGTCCAAGTGGAACCGGGTTCGCTCTGATGTCACCCAGACATCTCAAAATTTAATTCTAATGAAAGATAGAAATGAGATGTTAAACATTCAGAACCTACAAACTTAGCTCAAGCAAATCTCAAAAACAACGTACATAATCATATGCATAACAACATATATGCCATACATCTACATGTACCAGAATCTGGTCGACGGTAACATGTTCTTATCATTCATACTTTTACATGTACCTGAATCTGGTCAACGATATCATGCTCATTCTAGTAGGATTAATACATAAAATCAAACATATATACATAATAGAATCACAAAAAAAAAAAGAACACATAATACATAACACACATAACACATACTACACAACACACATAACACATACCAAAGTGATGCACATACGCATATACAAAAGGGTAACATACTCATATCATATAGATAAGAACACATGCATATACAAAATCCACA
>JAVDBV010001013.1:0-17198 GCA_032619315.1 Piper longum
GATAACTCATTCTCTGCTCATTCATCTCATTATCATCACATCCTCGCTACACATTACCCTCACAGCTCATACACGTGACCGGCATCGGCTCAGTACACGTGTTCTGAAATACACCCAACTCGAACCGACGGCTGAACCGATCGGCTAACGACTATAAAACCTGTGACTCGAATCACGGGTTTTACAACCTTCCCACGAAACGAGCTCCATCATAATTTGTTTCTCTACCGGGGTACACGATTTGCTCACATCTTTTTTTTTTTTGGGAGGGTACTCCGAGTAGTGGATATCTTGTTAGACCTCAACCTGCCTATTCGGCTCATATGGATATGCAGGAAGGGGAGTCTGTAGCCTTGAGCTCGTTTCCAAGGCCATTTCAACCAAAAGGAGACATAAATGGTCAGGTAATCAAAGGGCTGGTCAGGAAAGGTATGCTCAAGGCATGGCAAGGGGCTTGGCAGGTGGAGACACAAGCAAAGGTAGATCTTTTTAAAACTTGATAATCCCGGTATCCCATCCTTCCTATTTGAGAGATAATTTTAACAGGATCAGCCTTTGCTTGTGTCTCCACCTATGGCTATGCCTATACCAACGATGGCTTTCAAAATGATCGAGTCTTATCTACAAAGTGAGAATCTTTCATCAAGAAATACCCCTTTTTCCTTACAAGGAAGCCGCTCTCAAGACAGAGCTTTCTCAAGGGAATTTGATATCAACATGGATTAGGATGATTCTTCAGAATACTAAGGCCCATAGGAATACTAGTACTTCCTACAATCCCGCATGCACCTTTAGGTAGGCTCAGAAGGATTTATTTTCTTCTGTCGTCATGGATAGATTTCCTCTTTCCATCGGAGGCATGGAGTTCCCTCTCTTTCTTTGGCAGACTGTTTGTGCCATGATGAACATGATTTTAGTCTTCTTCGAAGATAGATTGAGGATAAAATAAGAGAATAATGCTAAATAAACAACAAATGACTACAATTGAAAGGTTATTCTAGTTATCTTATATATTAGGCTTTTAGCTTATTATCTGCAAATTGGGTGCATGTGCCTGTCACACTAGGCTCTAGATTAGTAAGAGAGTTGTCCAATTCCCAATAGATCTTGATAACTTCATGCTTTGAGTTGTCTCACACCAGGAGATGTGTGGAGGTTCATGAGTACAACTATCCAGCATATATCTAGACATGTGGTTCAAAGGTAACTGAAGGCGACTGAAGGCGACTACATGAGAGTACTCAGTCTTTGTGCTCAGGGTCAAGGATATATGAAGGACATGAGAGGGCTTAAGATATATTAGTGGTCCCAAGAGACAGAAAAAATGAGAAAGTACCGAGAGAGGTATTAGTAGACCGGTGAGCTCAAAATGCTATTAGGTCTGCGGCCTAATGGCTTCCCAGTAGATGCCCTTATGAGAGTTCAACATAAGATATATATGATTTTCCTCATAATGAGAGTCAATTCTCATTTGTCAATTTTTTATAGTTATTTCTGGATAAATAACACTCATAACTGACATATTTTTATATATATGTAGGTAAGGAGTAGGAGTATGATATGCCAGCCTTGATGGAAGAGTAGTGACTACTATGTGCACACTTAAAACTTGGTGCGATATGTGTTTGTATTGTTATGTTTTTAGTCATGATGTGTCATTTTATAATACGATATTTTAGGATGACATGATAATAATATTTTTAAAATGATAAGACATATATGATGACTATATGAATAAATGCGTTCAGACCTATTTTATGAATACAATTGTGAATAACATGATAGATGTGATAAATAAGACAAACCGATGGGTCAAGACTTAGTTTATGCATAAGGTTTGTTATTATAACGCTAGTATGTTCTGAAATGAACAATCTATGTATGTTATATATACAATTGTGAATGATATGATAGATGTGATAAATAAAACAGATAGGTCAAGACTTAGTTTATGTAAGTTTTTTATTATAATGTTACTATATTCTGAAATGGATGATTTATGTAATATATATATATATATATATATATATAATGGTTTTTTATAGGTTGACAACTTATTGCACTTTTACGAGACACTATGTCTGTTTTATTTTAGAAGTTTTATTAATTTTATCGTGATTATTTTTTAGTGTGAATTGTGTGTCGTATCAAAGATATAGTATCCAGTTAGGGTTCCTGTATTTTATTCATGCATAACGATATTTATCTTGCATCTTTAAATGCTAAGAGTATATATATTTCAGTTAGGTTCTGGTTGACCAATTAATCAGGTGACCCATAATATTTTAGTTCGGTTTGAAAGTGAGTAGGATTTGAGGTGTTATATGCCTTGGTGACCAGTTTATACTTTTATATTTTTATTTCAGGGGCGGGCTGCCTCGACGGATATGACCACCCCATAGTTAGGTGCGGCCAGATTGCAACCTATGTGAGGCGGCCATATACCTTGTAAGATTTTTTTTATTTGAAGAGAAATTTTGGTATTTTAATTAAAATTTTCACTTTATAATAATTTATTTTAATTTTCCCGGTAATCGGTAATATCAATAAAATTACTTCTTTTTACGGTAAAAAGTTATTAAAATTAGAAGATTCATTTCCCCCCCTTGTCAACTAAATTCGTCAAGCACAATAATTGCCGTTTTTGACGATCTGTTGGCCTTTTTCTATCCATATCGATGAAAATCAACAGCAACACGCAACCTGGTTTGTCCACAAAAAAAAAAATGGCGGAATTATCAACCTGGTTTGTCCACAATAAGAAATGGGGGAATTATCGTTTAACTGCTTAGCACATACATATCAGCAAAGCCACCGAAAAAATAAAATAGAGGCTGGAAAGGGATGGAAAAGAATATCGGCACCCGCAAATGGCCGTCGTCTTTTACCAAAGCCGAGTGTCAAAGGCAGCCATTTTTATTTCAAAAGGAATCTCTTTGGCATAGAGCTTTCCCTTTCCCTGTCCTTTTAGGCTGTTTCTTCCCTTGTTTATTTTCCTGCTTCCTCTTTTTCAAGCGTTTCCCTTGTCTATACGGTAGCCTACCGTCACAGTGAGGTCAATGTTTGACAGCCCATTTCAAACAAAAATGCAATCATTCACGGCACCTGCACTTTCATAACTATATATTTTCTACGCACTATAAATGAAGTGAGACGAAGAAAGCTGTATTATAGGTTGGCCCCAGATTTCCCAATTTTTTACGGGAATTTTTAAAAAGTATTGATCCATGTTCCAGATCAATCGTCAACTTGTCTGCCAAAGAGGAACGCTAAGATTAGTGGGCTGGAAAATACGATACTCCGAATGACGGGACAAGAAAGAATACGAGCGCTTTTAGCTAGTCTTGTTCTTCTTCACCCGGCAGGATTGTTCTTCCACGGTAAATTACATTTCTCTCAGTTTGGTGTTTCTTAGACGTGACCAATTTGTTCACACCCTTCTGTATTAATAACATGAACCGGTTTAATTATACTAAACGTATTTTAATAAGTCATTATATCATAGTTTAAAAATTTTAACAGATCTGATTCTATTCGATATGTCAATGGAGTTGACTCAGAGTCCACCGCAATCCGGGCTTTATACCAATCATACTTTTTTCAGATAGGTAAATAAAATATGATATTAAATTAATGTATATTAATTTTTTGATAGGCAACCGATAAATATATGATTTATAGTATTTTAAATTAATAATTTAACTAAATTAATAAAAATTAGTATATTTTATTAACTATTACTTTGTAAAAAGAGAGATTGAAGCCAAATAATTAGTAAACAGTGACTTTAGTTTATTAGAGTCATTAATATATTCTTTTAGCTCAGTAAAAAGAAATTTTTTTAAAAAAAAATTAGGTAAATATTTAATAAGTTTTCCAACGAGAGCAATATAATATTTATCGTGAATTTTAATTTGAGAAATTATGGAATAAAGTGGATATGAGGAGTTTTTGGAATTAAAATCAAGTTTTAAAATTATGTTTTACACACCAGAGTGACCGTTGGCAAATCTTATGCGTGAATTACAAATATAACATGGTTTATTTTTGTAGTGTCACGGTTGTTTTAATTTATTTTATTTTATTTTTGCTTATTATGAACATGGTTAAAACTGTTTCGAATCAACTTTGACTTTGGTCGACACACTGTTTCGAATCAACTTGGAACTTAAATTTGTTAAATATATAATTGATGCTATTATAAAAATTTTACATCTGTAGAGTTTGAATAGAAAAACTATGAAGTGGAGCCAATTTCAGAAATATCTGGAGTTAAAATCGAGCCGTACGTTAACTATGATTACAAAGCCATATCTAATGGATAAGTCTGGCTGAACATGAGGTACAATAATATTTGTACTAATTGAAACTTACTTGGTCACTTAAAAACCATAAGTAGAATCGAACCATACCCAAATTATTAATTTGGATTGGTTTGAGCAAATTCGATTCGAATGTTAGCAGGAGGGATCTGGATTTGCGTTGGAGCTAAAGAAAATTGAATTAACCAAACTTTTAGAAATATTTAAAAATCTTTAATTTTTAAGTTAGTAAGTAAGTAATTATAATATCTTTTTATGATAAGTTTTTATTTGTTTAATAATACACAATATAAATGTTTAAAATTACTTATATTGAATGATTATATTTATTAAAATAATGATACAATTTTAATTAAATAATTGATATAATTCTGTTTTTTGGTTAGCCGATGGATTGGTCTTAGTTGTAAAAGTAAACAGTCACACATAGTTTAGTTAATCCGATTTCGTGTAGTTGAGAACTCAGCCGGCGGAATATTACAAGTGTTCCCCATGCACAAGTGGAGAAGTGGATTACGGAATCTTAAAATTATTAGGAATTAGACAGAAAAATAGAAATAGCAGCTGGGCCCCCCAATTGACAGGAGGGAATGGAGAGGGCGGAGATTTGCAGGATCTTAAAAGAAGGTGCGGAATGGTGACAGTTTTGTCATTTACGTCAGCTCCAATTTTGTGTTCATTGATGCCGGTGACCCGCGGGTCTCTTAGGTGGGCCCTTCCTTTAATGATCTAGTAATACTATTCAAATATCAAATGTACCTTCTTCACCTTTTTTTTATAATTCTTTTGTATGATTTTTATTTTTTTGAGTTTTAGTTTATTGATTTTATAAAAGGGACGAATCCAGATCATACTACTCCAATCATGGTGAGCTTAACTTTGTCGTATATTACAAAATATATTTATTATGCCGATGATATTATTTTAGAAAAAAAGAAAATTATAATCATAAAACCACCCAACTAAAGTATTATTATATAACATTTCTTATCCATATTCATAAAAGTGGGCAACAATATGCTATTATGGGTTAAATATTATTTATTAGCCCTTTTTAAGGAGAAAATTAGCATCAATAGCTGTTGATATTCATTCTTGTGTCAGGTACATTTGATGTTAGTCGTTAGATTATAAAAATAATCAGATAATGAAAATAATTTTGTCTTAATAACAAAAATATATAATTGTGTGATTTAAATAAATGATTGAATTTTCATGTTGCTTAGAGTGACAAAGCTTTCTTTTTTTTCAAAGATTTATTTCTTTTACACTTTTTCTTTCTCAAACATTTACTCCATCAAAATTGTTATTAATATTGTACGAGTTATAATTTGTTTTAAGGTTTTGCCACCTACCGGTTGTAGATCCAATCAATAGATAGCATTTCAATACTTATTAAATGTCTTCAATGACAATCTTAAAAAATCAGTAATTAATAAGTGCTATTACTTATGTGTACATCTTAATGCTAATTACGACTTGCATCAAATAAAGACCATAAGATCTTGTAATTAATTATAATTCTATTGTATAATTTGGTCATGGAAGTCCATGGTTTATCATATATTATCTAAACTTTTATGTCTATATTTATCTATATCAATATTACATCTTTCTCTATTTATATCTATCTATACTTATAATATATTTAATAGAGGACGATTTTTGACAAGTGTCAAATTAAACGATAGTAGTCTGTCTTATATTTTGGTTTATCAAGATGTGGGTATGATCTCCATAACCATACATATTCTTGAAATAAAATCAGACAAACCCGAATACTTAAAAAAAAAACTGATAAACCCAAAAGCTTAAAAAAAAAAAGTCCATTAATTCTTATTCTTCTTCCTCCGTAATTAAATTTTCTTAAAATTGAACGGCATGTTAGTTTGAAATAAAAGCTTTTTTTTTTTTGTATTTTGCCTCCAGATTTTTTTTGGACGTATATCAAGATTTTTTTCTGTCCTTCTTTGCCCATAATTCAACTTCTCTTAAAAGTCTAACTTAATTAAAGATAAATCTTAAATACTATAAATTTTAAAATAAAATTATCTACATATTTTAAATCGAGTAACAATTTATTTTTTTAAGACATTAATTTCAAACGAAAATAAGTAATGAGTTTTATTGAATACACATTAATAGGTTTTAAAAATAAGTTTGGTAAAATTTTAAAAATTAAAAGCAAACTATTAATTTTCTTGCTCTTCATGAAAAAGGTCCAACTCAATTAAAAGACATACAAAATTGAAGTAATATATATGTTTTTTGTACTTTGTAATTCTTTTAAGTTTTCTTATCCATCTCGATTAAAAGGTGCGTCAATCTAAAATAATGATATTTTTTTGTTTTCTGTACCAACTCAATTTCAACTAACTTTCTTTTTTCAGTATTTTGTGCTTGGTTTGAATTTTGTTACAAATTTATTTTCTTCTTCGATGTATAGTACACATCTTTTATTATAATAAATAAATAAAAATTCTAGTTTATCTAAAAAATATTAAATTAATATTATAATTTTAAATTTTCATTTTTTGTGGTTGATTTTTTTATTTTCATTAAAATTTGACTATTAACACATAATAGAAAATAATAATACTATAAATCTTAAAATAAAATTTTTTACAGCTTCTGAATTAAGAAAAGTTGTGATGAAAGTAATTTCAATTTTATATGAAAAATAATTAATGAGTTTAATTGAGTAGGAATTAATAATTAAAAAAATCTCATTGAAATTTTAAAAATTAAAATCAAACTATTATCTTTTAAGAATTTTAATTAGATAAAATTAAGCACTAATTTTCTTCATAGAACATAATAAAATTGATAATATGCCTTGTGGGAACTATATTGTACAGATTTGATTATAGAGTGATGAACTAAAAAACCTTGACATTTTAATTTTTAATTTATTTCCATTTTCTTTACTTTAGGAATTATACTTGGTATTTAAACTAACACTATAAACCTTAAAATAAAAATATGTTTATTTTCTTCTTGGTCAGGAACACAATTTTTTATTAATACTTAAAAAAGGCATTCTAAAATGATTCTATATTATAAAGTAACAAATTTTAATTCGCTTTGATAAAATTAAGTTTAAATTTATGTTAAAAATAAGTCATAAGTTAATTGAGTAGGAGGTATTAAGTAAAAAAAAATTAACTTGAGTAAAATTTTAAAAATTAAAAGCAAACTATTATTTTGTAGTATTTTTAATTAGATATAATTATACTCTATTTTTCTTCATCGTAAATAATAATAATAAATAAATAAATCTAAATATTAACATGATTATTTCTATTGTTTTAATTTAAGTATAATCATTTTGTTCATTTTTTTATATAAATATAAAATGAGATGAATTCTATTCTTAAAAGTGAAAGATGTATCTAAGTTTATTATTTCTTACATTTAAGCGCATTTCAATGAAATAATAATTTAGTCCTCACAAATTTGTTTTACAAATATATAATATTTCATTTTTTTATTTTTAAATTAAATAATATATTTATTTATAGTTTTTTATTTTGAGCTGTTGTTAGATAAATTACCAAAAGTAAAAACTAAGAAATTAAAAAACTTAAAAATAAAACAAAAGGGACGGCAACCTTCACATTATACAAAGAGGAAAATAAACAACTATTAAAAACTACACCTAACCCTGCAAACCTAAAATAACATAAAATAATGTCAAAATTTTAAATTAAAAGTGTAATAACTTATAAAAAAATGATTTAAATCATCAAATAATATATTCACAAATTATTTGCTTTCTAATTAATTATCATCTTTTTAATATTTTAACAAATATTACAATACTGTTTATGTCTTATTTAGAATTCTTTCCTAAAGAGAGGTTATAAATAAAGGACCTACACCAAGTAATTATTATTTTTAGTGCATTTCTTTCAAGGGATTTATTGTTAAATTATCGAAAAAATTGTCATTCATATATAGATATTTGAGTAGCTCTCTTCAAGCAATTTATGCATTGCACGTTTGTGAAATAATTGTATTTATAGAGTTGTTTATTTTTAATAATTCAAGAACATTATAAAATAATTGGTTGATTTCTTTTAATTTATGTATTAATATAAAACCATTCATTGTACTCTAAAAAATAAGTTACAATAAAATTAAGAACAATAAATAATATACTGTAGCAATATAATAACTGTCTCGTGCAACAATTAATAATTAAAAATAAGGTTATAATTGATTATACTAAAATAATCTACAAAACAAATTTATTATCAAGTAGGATTACACTTTTAAGTAGATTTAGATTTTTTTCTTAAATATCATAGGATTCATAATGAATTCATATAAAAATTATACGTGATTTCTAACTAAAAATATGAGAACGGGAACTTGCCTATCAATATAATTAATTTGAATAAGTAACTGATACATTCATTTCTAGGCTACGACAAGTATCATACATAAGAAAAACATTGTCTTTAAATAGATAGAAAAATTAATTTTTCGCTCACTTTTTTTTTAAATAAAAGAAGATATCCCCATATAATTTTAACGGTAAAAAGATCGTATCTTTTAGAATTGACGTGCATGAACAGCTATTTATACATATTGAATTTTCAAAGTCGTGATTCGTAAAGTTGAGACCACTTATGGTGATGCCATTTTTTCCAAATGGGAGAAACGTGTCAACCATTTTTATGAAGTAAAAACTTTTATTAATTTTTTTTCTATTAGTGTTTGCAAATTATTTTGTTATATTATATAAATGGAGTCAAAAGGGTGCTGTGTGCATTATTCCATCAAATCAGAGGAATGTAGTATGCTTAGCTTTTCAATCAAAACTTGTACAGTTACAGTTATTAAAAATTTAAAGTCAGCGACAAAAATAAAACAAGGGATGACAAGCACAATGTAGGAGTATGCACTAGCCATTTTGTGATGTGGATAGACTTTTATGCATGCCATCTGCTTCAATCAACGTGGGAGGTGGGAAGAGGGAGCAAAGTGGCGTGTGCAATTGGGAATGGGCATCAAAGAAAGATTGAAGGGGGAAGCAAAGCTTGTTTTCCTCGGTGTTATTGCATTGTTTTCTATATATGTGTCTATATATATATATATATATATATATATATATATATATTAAATCAATAGTTTATATTTATGGGGTTGTGTTTGTTCTTCATTTTTGTTTAGGTGGTGGCCGGCATAAGTTAGGCCTGCAGGGAAGACTCGCCCCTCTTTGACCCTTTCATTGCGGGCCGATGTGTCTTTTATTCCGGACTTCATCTCGGCATCCACATAAATGGGACCGGCTTTCTCGATGTCTTGAATGTTAGGTTTAGGGACCATGAAATAAGTATACTGGCTTATTTTAATTTTTTTTAAAAAGCTAATTTAGAAGATAATAAAATTTTTTAATTAATTTATATACAACATACCAATGTTTTCCCGGACTGCATAAAACTGAGCTAAAAATCGAAGTTGATCATTGGCTGGAACAACATGAGAGTTAGAGTTAATAACCCTTGAGGGTTCTAACAATCTCCCCTCTACGAGGCAAAGCCGAGTAAGACATTCACTAGTAAGCACATGTAGGGCTTTAAATAGCCGGCTAGGTTTAGACTTAAATTGAAATATTATGACTATTTTTTTCATTATTTAAAAAATGGTAAATTTAATCGAATGTTCTTATTTTAAAATGGTAGGCAGACGCATTTATCACATTCTTGAAAGTAGTTATTTGTTTTTAGAAGTAAAAGTATAGCTATATTGATCTATTTAAATAAGTGAAATTATTATTATTATAAATTAAAATTTTATATTATTATTATATCCTTTTAGAGATTAATTTAACGTAAATAGATAGTGCCAATAGCATAAAATTTATGATTTTGACAAGGATTTGTATTGCCTAAGAGTTGTGTGGCCCAAATAAAAGCTTATTAATTGTTAACTATTTATGGTTGGTTAAAATGATCAAAAGTTAATAATTGTCAACTATTATAATGGTTAATAGTTGAGAAATTGGTAAATAATAAATACCTGAGAAATCAATAAACAGTAATGGTAAATATTTTCACACAATAACTACATCACTTACGGCCCTAATCGCATGGTTTTATAACGCCTACAAGTATTGATCTTTTGTAATAGATATATATCAAGATCTTGTTTACAAGATGATATTTTCTTGAATGAAAAATTTTAAGGAACTAATTTTAGGAACCAATTACACATGCTTTTGAAGTTCTTTATTTATTTGAGACTATTTTTTTGGCCTTTTCTTGGAGTTTCGGGCTCCCACCAAGAAATCCATACTTTAAGCGTTAATACAAACTAGGAAGATACCGTGTTTGTGTGATTTATAATATAAATAAATTTAATTTTATAGATAAACTCTCGTTATAATCTTTTATAATTCATCTTATACACACACTTAAATAGTCTTAAAATATTTAATTAAGAAAGGTTAAACACCATTGATTTTAATAGGAAACCAGAGTTGGAAAAATATTGATGAAAAATCGAGTACGAATTAAAATGGTGCAAGACTTAAACCACACTATATAGGTTTGAAGACGATTGCATTGAAGTGTATGATATGATATTTAAAATAAAAGTTAAAACCTAGTATGTAAGATCTTGCATCTAACACGGCTATAAGACCCCCTAGGAGGACAACATACAAATAACTTATTCATGTTGGAAAATTATCATTCTTCAATGTGATTAGGTCTTATAGCCAAACCTTATAGTTTAACTTTACAGTTGATTTTCATTTTTAAAATGCTGTGTCATAGTTTTAAATATTGAATCATACTCACGTGCATCATTTACAAATTTGAGACAATTTAACCCTAAACCCGATATCGGTATTTGAAAGGAAGATTTTTAGCTACACTCCAATTTTTTACGCCCAAATATACACCCATTTTGATTGGTCTATGCCTGTGGAGTATACCTGGATTTAACTAACCATCTCTCCAATAGAACAAGTTAACTCAGTTTTCAAGGACTCATGTACTCAGTTTCGGTTGATGAATTATAAAAAATAGTAATAACGTCAAAAACTTATTTGGAACCTATTGTGAAACCGAGCTCACATAACTTGAAGAACCCACTTACACAATATTATATCTTTTATCATATATCAAGTAGGTTTTATGTGCACAGTTAATAGCTATTGCAAAACTCAGCCGAGAGAACGTGAAAAACCCAAGGAACTTGAAGTCAAAGTCGTAGTGTTTAGGCCTATTGAACTACTTGTTAAAGGCAATCACGGTGTGGTTTGAGTCGCCCCTTTTGACAGAGTTGCTAGTGAAGAATGAGAAAGAAGGGAAATGAGAAGAAAGAACCAAATGGTGGAGATGAAAAGGAACGAAGATGTTGGTGCTATTTAATGAGGAAAAAGATGATAATCAAGAAAAAAATAAAGGGAGAACCTTAATGAATTCGAAACATGTTTTCCATATGTTAAAAAATATAATTTTAATTAAGCAAAAAAAGAGAAAAGTGGAAAAAAATAGCCTAAGTGATAGAAATGAGGAGGATAAGGTCGTCGCTGTTAAAATGAAGGAAGAAAATAATGTTCAAGAAAAGAGGAAAGACAGGCTTATAATCAGGTGCAAGTATGTTTTTTATATGGGATTCTACGGGCTTTTTGGATTATATTAAATGAGTTTATGAGTAACTAGTGAGTTTTTAACTTTATATGTATTTTTTATATTCTGTTAATCAGATTTTATTGTAAGCTTAACCATGTTACTTTTTTATATCTAATTCTTTAGAAATGAAATGAAATTTTGTATTTATTGAGATGGTCAGCGGAAATTCACGTGAACTGACATGGCCCAATCAAAACGAGCATAAATAAGGGGAAAATAATGATATCATGACAACTGGAGGAAGATGGGTTACAGCAACAACCTCGTAATAAGAAGGCTTGTAGAGGGGCATACCTAAGTGAGGCAAAAATAATTTCATCACGGTTGCTGTTCCGTTCAGTGGCACAACAAAGATGATATGTTGTGCCACGTAAAAATAAAAAGATGAGCAATTGGGTGAAGAACTCATCAATAATAATGAGTTGCTTGGAAAAAAATAGTAATGAGTCGACTTTTTACCCGATTGATTGGCACACTCATGATATTCTTTACTCTCTTGTTCGTGAGTTTATCCGGCTTGGGGGAAAAACAATATGTATGTTCACATATTGAGATGTGGTTGGTTGAAGAGCGTCAAAGAAGGGAGGATAGATTCAACAGAGATGGGAGAGATGGAGGGGATGGAAAGTAGATTGTGTCTGTTTTACGCTAACCTCCCTCTTCACATCACTTGTCCCCACCCTCCATTCCTCATCTCCTATCACCGTTTGCTATAAAACAAGCACTCCTTGCTCTTGTGTTCCCCATCTCCCCTCCTCCCTCTCTGCCCCCTTTCCTCCATCTTAATGATCATGTAGATCGCCTTACCTGCTCTTGTGTTGGATTCTTGTTGTTGGTTGATCGGAATAGGATTCATGGAGGGAGCTTGAGCTTCCCCTGAAATGGGTCTGGTGGCTTTTGTCCATCCCAAGCCCTGCTAATTTAAGCTTGCCATGGAGGAGAAGATCAACTTTGTTCAGAACGCTATGGTGAAGCTCCCTCCGGGGTTTAGGTTCCACCCGACCGACGAGGAGCTGGTGGTTCAGTACCTGGGGAGGAAGGTTTTCTCGTACCCCTTGCCTGCTGCTATCATTCCTGAGCTCGACCTGTGCGAGTTCGATCCATGGGACCTTCCTGGTAATTACCCAAAAAAAAAAAATACTCTCTTTTTTTAAGCTTTCTTCTGTCATCTACTTACAAATCTGATATTATATTTTTTATCTTGTTGAAGGTGATAGTGGGTGGGAGAGGTATTTCTTCACAAGGAGAGAACGGAAGCAGCATCTTAATGGGAGTGGAGTCGACAGGGCCGCCGTCTCCGGCTATTGGAAGCCCACCGGCTGCGAGAAGAAGGTTGTGGCATCCCGAACGAACCAGGTTGTCGGTGTGAAGAAAGCTTTGGTCTTTTACAAAAGCAAGCCTCGTAGGGAATCGAGAACGGACTGGTCGATGCATGAGTATCGCCTCTCCGATGCCTTGACCAAGGAGAAGCAGACCAACCATGTATGTTTATATCAACTTTTACTACCACATCCACCCTTGTAGGGGGAAAAAAATGATAATTGACTTTTGGTGATCAGAAATTTCCACAGCAATTTAACGATTGTGTTCATGATGCAATTTGAACCTATTAGTGATGATAATTAGCGAGCCCAATAATTTGTTTATATTGGGTCATGACTATGTTATAGAATTAGTGTATGTATTATGTATGTGTGTAAGATGTGTTAGCATCCTGATCCTCATGAGAACAAAATACTTAATTTCAGAATTCGGAAATGGCCACGGAGGAGTGGGTTCTCTGCCGCATATTCCTCAGGAAAACAAGTCGGAAGAATGGTGCTACCAGGAGATGCAGCGCTCCTGTGAGGAATAGGAATAAAATTGCAGAGCCCACAACAAATCCTGCTCATGACATGGAATCAAGTTCTCCAGAAGCTAGTGTTATCACGGAATTGTCATCCATTGGAAGTCCAAGCGAAGAAGTGAATAGCTGTGATAGCATTCCTTCTTCTACCGGCCAGGATTGTTACCTGTAATCATAGTACCCGCACATGAAGAATAAAACTATTGGTACCTCTTTTTTGTGTAATTTTTTTAGGGGTGGTGGGAGTTTAGTGGAACACGGGTTTAACATGTTTACAAGGGCCGGACAATTGGAGGAGATTGTGGGTAATGGGAACCTTTTTTTTAGCTATTATCTTAAATAGTAAAGATTCTAAATCATGTGCATCACAATTGTGTTTTGTCTCTCTCCGTGGGGCACTTATTTTAGCCGGTCCATGAAGAAACAGAGTCACTGATAAAATTAAAGTATTGCCGAGCAGTTAGCAGTGTATGAGTGCAAAGGCTAAAAACCTGTTCTCGCAATTAAAGAAAAAAAACAAGTGTTCACACCGTTCAAGGCGAATAAATTTCCATCATATTCAATGAGTGTTGGGAGACCGGGTTACCAGGGTGGATCGAATAAAGGTCGGCATGTTCATATGGTCCAGTTTTGCACGGAGAAAGGAGTATGCCTTTAACTCTGGCTGTTCAACTCTGAAACTTTCAGAGGAATCATGTCAAAGTATCCTACACACGAGACGAGCAGATGTAACACGTAGATAGTTACAGAGATGCGTCCGACGAAGTGAGAAACGAGTGTTTGAGCTTTGGAAGTGAGGTGATTAGTAGCCGTGTACCGCTTACAGATACCAATGATGGGTAGTTAATTTATACTTATATAGGCTCTGGTAGTAATGAAAGTAGGAATCGCTCGAATAACAGGGCTTTTTATATTATCAGGTGGGGGTGTAAGAATCAAAAAATTATTACTAAAAGAAAAGAGGAAACTGTATAATAATAATAATAAAAAGCAAAGATTAAAATTATGACCCAACTTGAGTCTTGAGCCTTGTTAACTGAAAAAAAAAAAATTTACGATGCGGCCAGCTGGAGTCACGGTGGGGTGGGGTAGCGAGATCCAACCCCTACCTTGAAGAACATTGAAGTGGCCATATGCAGCTGGCCTGGCCTAGGAGTGCCGGATTATGGCTGGCGGGTGGTGGCGACCTTTAGAGCGGTCATTGTATGTCAAGTATCCAATGCTAACTTATTTAAGGATATTTAAGAAAATTTATTTTTTCTCTTTTATGCTAATAATCCCATTTCTCTCACCCGATAATTTCAATTCAATACCTTTCTCTGTGTGGTAAAAAAATAAAAATAAATATATTGACTCAAATAAATGTTATAGCTCTCTATCTATTTAAATAAAAAGCCCAATTTTTTTTTGCTCTTTCATTTTCACGCTTTTCATATTTGCCTTGCCGTTAATTTGAAAGTTATGTATTTCTTCAGAATTCTATAAACATCAGACACGTCTGATCTTAAATATACATTTCTTGGCTGTAGATGAGGTTGGAGAAAATGTCTACCATGCCCATGTATTATTATCCATATGTTACGAATGCCATGGTCATTAGATTGACCTACCCAAAATTTTCCCGAACATGATGATGAAAACTCGGGATAATATATGTATCAGTATTGAAAATTTGTTTGATACAATAGCCTTTGTGGCACTTAGGAATATCAACGGTGTGTCTATAAAATAAAAAACAAAGATAAAGATAACACTTAAAGTGATAAATATTGAGAATATATATTAGATTGATCTCCAAAATTATCTTCATTAAAAATGAAAGCTCCATTACCATGCATAGATGCTGCCCCATACGTGACCTAACACAAATTTCATAAGGTAGCTCTGAATTGAATTAAATAAAGATATAGATTATAATAATTTAATATTTTATTTTTATTTTAGTATTTTAATTGGTCGAAAATTAATAAGAATTAATTATAATACAAGAGTCCATTATAGTAAGCCCATTAATAGGAGCCTCTCAGCCCATTACTTAATGATATGTCCCAACTTCTCAGCATATCTTAAAGGCCCAAGACCACCATTAAAAGTGCTGCAAATCCTGCATCCCTTCTCACTTCGCCTTTCCATAAGTTGTTAGGAATGCCAAAGACACTGATGGTGAAAATAATTTTCTATTAGAAGTTTTGATTTTATAGGGATTGATATGAAAGATTGATTTTCTTAGGGACTGATATGGAGTACTTGAATTGGTATTAAATATAATTGAAAACAGATTAGGCTCTCACTTATATATTCATGCCTCCGTATTTTGTGCTTTGTACTCGTATTCAAGATATAGTACTCTCGAAAAATCTTCACCAGCGAACGTGCCACACGATATGGACTGCGGTGCCTTTGCTAGACCGTTGGATCAAGGTTATGATCCATATTATTGATGTGAAATAAGTTAGAAATTTTAATTTCCTGTCTCGCACTTATCAATCTTTTCCTCTTAACTCATACACGGTAGCAGATCGGTAGGTGGTCCAGCCGTCGACGACATTACGATCACCGGTGATGACCGTCTTCCGACCAACATCAAGTTCCACTTCCTGCTCCCAATCTTCACATTCTCCTCGTACACCCCTTTCTTCACGTATATCACGAACCTCTCCCTGCTCTTGCTTGGCGCCGCCAGCACCACCTCCCCTATCGTCACATAGTTCCCGCTCCCGTTCGCCGCCACCTCCCCATTGTCGGTGCCGACGCCCTCCAGCAGTTTTTGGCCCTTATAATTCGACACCCTGTTGGTCTCGACGTGTTGTTGTTGGCTGATGGATCTATTTCAAAGAAAAAGGTTGAGCTTACCTTGAAGTATGGTGATGCTTTGAGTGTTGGTGCACTGTCTGAGCCAGAGGGTTGACAGTTGCTCGTTGAGAAAATCCATGAAGGGAATTGTGCCCAAGAGAAACGTCAAGTTGGATGCAAGAAGGCGGTGATCCTTCGCGACAGAAGAAAGTTCAGAGCAGAGTTGAGTATGCTTTGGTTGTTTGCAAGTGTAACTAGTGTCAGAATCTCGGAGTTGTTGTGGGACGCTATATACAACCCTGTTTTGGATGGCACGAAGCTAGTATGGGGTAGCATGTTATGCTTGTGGGCGCCTTTGTTACTAATTGGCCGTGTTGTGACTGAAGGAGGCAGAGTCGTTTAACATTGACATGTTGCAACAGGTTCATGGGCCTCTCTTAATCCAAAAGCTAGCTCAAGAATTAAGGCTTTCTCATTAGCTTATATACAAGTCACCGATTGCCTCCAAATGGGATGTGGGATTAACCCAACAATTCTCCCCTTCACACATCACAACACCCGAATCATCTCCCCCTCACCACATGCGGA
>JAVDBV010001014.1:0-19044 GCA_032619315.1 Piper longum
GACCTCTGCCACCTTCTGCAGCCCTCCCCTTTCCTCCCACCGCCTGCCGGACCGCCGCCTGCCTCCACCGAGGTGAAAAAATTAATGATTTCTCGTTAATACTTAATTATTTTGATGAATGCTAATTATTGAATATTGTTTAAAAATTATTAAGTTAATGATTATTTATAATTGGATATAATACTTGATTATTTTTTCGGAGATAGATCGTACAAATTCTTTAATAAATACGAATAAGTAAAGTGGAGGTGAAAAAGATAGGAAAAAATTAATTGCTAAAGAATGAGATTCTATGGATGGTTCATTATCAAAAAAGAGGAAAATGGCATATGGTGTATGGGACTATTTTGATAAAAAAATATATGAGAAGAATAGAACATCTGCTATTCATCGTTACTGTAAAAAAAGTTTGAGGGAGTAGGAAGTTATGGAACTACTCATTTATGGAGACATGTTGAAGGGAAATGCCAAAATTTCAAAATAAAGACGACAAAAAAATATAAGTGGTGATATTGGACAATAAATTTTCAAGATGGGAGTAAAAAAAAATGGGGAAAAGAAAATAGAAGTTTGGAAATTTGATCAAGGAAGGAATAGATTAGAGTTGACCGAGGCAATTATCTTACATAAGTATTCATTTTCAATTGTGAAATATAAAGGATTTAGAAAATAGGTTAATAACTTATAACCATAATTTGTGATGGTTTCTAGGAAAACAGTTACAAGAGATTGTGTTGGAATTTATGAAAAGGAGAAAAAAAATGTGTTTGACATATTGGAAAATGTTAAGAGTCAAATTAGTTTTACTAGTGATATTTGGACATCTTCACAGAATATTGCTTATATTATTTTAACAGCTCATTTTATTAATGAAAATTGGAAATTACAAAAAAAAAGTATTGAATTTTGCTAAAGTTGAAAGTCGACATACTGGAGAATGCATAGCGAAGTGTCTTATTAGTTAAATTTGTGAATGACAACTTGATAAAAAGGTTTTTACGGTTGCATTTGACAATGTAAGTGTAAATGATGGAGCTGCTAAAGAAATGAAGTCTTTTTTCTCAAGTAGAAGTCCAAATCTTGCTAAGTGATTATTTTCACGTGAGATGTTATGCTTATATTTTGAACTTAATTGTTCAAGATGGGTTGAATAAGATTGCTAAGCCTATAGAGAAGGTTCGTGAATGTGTGAAATATATTAAATGTTCAATTATAAAGAGTTATTCTTTTTACAAATATGCAAATCAGTTGAATGTACCTAAACATTCTTTAGTACTTGATGTGAAAACTAGATGGAATTTTACTTACAAAATGATTGGTGTGGCTTTAGATTTCAAAGATGTTTTTAAACGTTATAGTTGCTTTGATGTGAACTTCATATATCCTTTTGAAGATGAATGGGAAGATATAATAAGAGTGATACATGAATGTTTGGCTCCATTTTATGAGTTAACCGAAAAAATTTAGCACTAAGTATCATACATCTAATATTTTTTTCAACATGATTTGTGAGCTCAAGCTTCAATTGATTGAATGGTGTAGTGATAAATCATATTTAATGTCATCAATGAGAAATGCAATGTTGGAAGAGTTTAATAAATATTGGAAAGAAGCAAATATGTTATTAGCGGTTGCTTTGATTTTGGACCCTAGATAAAAAATAGATTATGTTGTGTACCATTTTCACACGATTTACAAGGAAGAGGGAGACGATATGGTCACAAAAGTGAAACAATATTTGACAAACATATATAATGTTTATTCAAGTATTTAGAAATCCAGAGGTACATGTATGTCAAACAAGCCCATTATTGGAATTGAAAGTTTATCAAATATTCGTCCTATTGGAGGCTTAAACAAGAGATTGTAAAGAGTAAGTAAGTTGATTATGGAATATTCATCAAAGGAGCCAACACGAAATGATTTGGAGACTTATTTGGATGAACTAATTATTCCTTTTGTGGATGGAATGGATGAGCAATTTAATATATTATCATGGTGGAGATTGAACATAGTAAAATATCTTATTTTGTAAAAAATTGCTCAAGATGTTTTGGTCATTCCTATGTCAACCGTCGCCTCCGAATTGACATTTAGCATTGGAGAACAAACAATTGGTTCAACTAGGAATAGTTTGAACCCAAAAACACTTGAAGCTTTGATACGTGCTCAAAATTGGTTGAAGAGTGGATATGAAGGTAATCTATATATTATATTTGCGCATTTTTTATTTTTGATATTTTTTAACATACATATTTTTCTCTTACTATATTTTTTCTTTGTAGGGAGACAATAAAGTTCATCATCAAGTTTTTTTGAAACAATGAATATAGAAGAATGGGAAGAATTGATAAAGATAATAATCCAACATCTTCATATCTATAATCACTGCTAGTGCTTTCTCTACCTTTGTGTGACTTTATTAGCTAGTTTAGAATTACTATGTTTCTGTGATTTTATTAGCTGGTTTGAAATTACTATGTTTGTGTGACTTTATTTGATGGTTTCTTCCTTAATAACTTCATATTTAATTTATTTTGAAAGTGGTTTGACATGATTATTAATGCGAATATATTGTTCTAAATTCTTAAATATAAGCGTGGTTTTTATCCTTTTTTTATGTATGCCATTTTTTTTATTTTAGGCATTATATATCAATTTTATTGTATATTATGTTTTATAATTTTCATAAAATATAATATTGGTATTAAAAAATGTTAAAGGCATTATTTTATTGATATAAAATATTGGACATTCAGTCGGACAAAAAAAAGTCTATGTTTGGTTTGTTTTAATTCGGTCAAATTCGGTCCGACAAATTCGATCGGTCATGCTTCGGACATCGGTTGGACACGGACATTCGGACGTCCATGCCCAACCCTAGTTTTGGGGACGATGCACAGGCCCGTTTTTGGGTGCGCCTACCCTTAGGTATGCCTCACTTGGTTCAAATATCAAATGACTATTATATCTTATAATTGAAGTTCATATGTATTTTTTTTTCTATTGATGATGTGGCCTCATTTTACAACATTTAAATATAAATATTTACAATTTAAATCATAAATAAACATATTTAAATTTTATAATACTATCTTATAATTAAAATTACTGTTTTTTCTATTATTGATGTGGCTGAGTTTCTATATCATTGAGGAGGTGTGATGTGACTAAGTAACACAAAATTGTAAATAATTAATAACTTAGTAACAGAGTTATAGGTTAAGGAGTGTAAGTGATTATTTTTTAAAAAATAAAAGGTGTAAGTGATATTTTTAATTGTTTATATAAAGTATAAGTAATTTTCACCCTAAAAGTATAAGTGATTGGCTCGTCATAAATAAATTGAACTCCATTTAACTCATTAAACTCAAGCGAAGATATACTTGAAATATGGTTTAATGTAGTAATTTTGCAAAATCCTCAACTATTTTGAAATCGACGTGGTTGGTAAAACAATAAATCAGACCACGCTTGCCCTAACCGTATCAATCGAATTTTGTTGCATCAACAATAATCATACCAAGAGTCTGATTTGTGTACCGATTATTTAAACACTACAATGTGTATTTGCAAAAACATGAACACAATCCTTGAAGACATGAATCTTTTTTTTTTTTTAAGGTTTGAGAATTATGACACTAAAAAAGCCTCATTATGTACAAACAAATCAATGGAAAATTATGTACACTAAAAAAGCCTCATTATGTCTGGTTGATTTTATACAACAGCCTCATTATGTACAAACAAATCAATGGAAAGCTTTAGACAAACAAAAACGAAAGAAAAAGAATACATTTTTATGGAGTATGCACATTGCATGCCTCTCATGAAATAATATTGAGTCTTCCACGAGGAGAAGATCGACTTCGCTTGATCTCTGGCATGGAAGTGTTGCTACCATCCTTAGCAACAATTCTGCCAAAACCGTTGGCAATCTTGTTTTCGAGTTTGCCCAAGATGGACGATTCCGCCACTTGAATGGAGCCTCTGAAGAACAATGGCAAAGTGAATTTTCAGTTGGAGAGAGCAATATTAAAGAGAATCTACAAAATGGTTATAATGTATACCTCTGTTCAATATTGTTTGATGACCTTGGGAACTGACGAATTTTTTTGGCTCTCAAATTACCGACGAAATGAGAGTCTACAATGTCGTTTTCTGTTTCCGAAAGATCGACTTTTAGAGCTGCATCTACCTTGCTTTCCAATTCCGCTGTCAACTGTCCTTGGGCATCATTTGTTGCTGTTCTACTTCTACTTGGTTGCTGAAATCTAACTTTAGAACTGTTATCTGTCTTGTTCTTTCTAATGCCGCCCGGCCTTGCATTGAGTGATGATTTAAATTGCTCCTCCTCAGGCTCTTTATAAATATTTCTCTGATGAACATGAAGTAAATGGGACAACACTTCAGATATGTTTTCCTGCTTTGGAAGTACTGGTGCATCCACTCTTCCATTCGGATTGTCGTCGGTCAAAACAGCAGTAGGGATTGGTGCTAGAGATCTGTTTACAGCTGCTTTCAATGGAAATTTTGATTTCATGGTTAGGTGATTGTCTTCAAATGTATCTACTTTCAGTTTGTTATTTCTAATGAAGGCTGCACGATCAGTAGATATTGATCTTCTCGGTGGGGGAGAGGGGGACCTTTGCTTTCTGCTGCTAACAAATCTTCCATCCAAAACAATGAGATTCTTTACATCATGTTCTTTGTCCATAGTCATTGCAGGAAAATGAGACCTTCTCTGTTTACCAGATGAGCTGCTTCGAACCACCTGAAGTACAGTTTAAGAAGTTGAGGTCCCACTACAATGGAAGCTGCCTTTTCATAAATGATGTTAATTCAGGTAAACTCAACACTCAACTCTGACTAAATTTAGTGATTTACCCATGTGACAATTGTCCAAGTGCTTCAAAGGATGTTGTTGATAAGGACATTAAATGCTTAGCTTGATTGTCAACAATCATGTATGTAGTTCAAAAAACATACCAAAAACCTCATCAGATGAACATTAAGATTTCAGTAGGATAATTTCCTTTTTTATATGGCCTCCATTACAACATTGTTGTCATCAAATGTGTGATATAATATAAGATATACAGATTTGCAGTGTTGTGTGAACTTCACCTCTGTCTTTGATGGCTCATCATTGACTCTATGATTGATTTCTGGTTTGAAAACTGCACCGTTGACACCTCCATGTACTACGCAAGGTGATAGTGGCCTGCTCTTCATCATCTCCAGACCCACACGACTAACACTAGCGGCTTTTAGTTGTATCAGTTCAGCTTCCTTCCTCTCCAATGCAGATTTTAAATTGGAGATCTGCTCAAGATAGAAATATTTGTCAACGTCAAGAAGTAAGACATATGATTGCTGGAGGCAGATACAAATGAAAAATGGCTTACTTCATCTTTAAGGTCTCTAATTTCACCAGCCTCCTTATTTGAGCGAGCAGCCCCAAGCTCAATCGAGCCCACACGCTCAGCAAATTTCAGTGTGCTAATTGTCTCCCCAAAAGCATTGACTTCTGGATTTATATGTACAAACATCAAGGTTTTAGCATGTCCACCTGCCATAAGAAAGCATTATAAGACCAAAATATTCTAAATTCAACAAGTCATAGGGAAAATTTCATGCATACAAAAGAGAATCAAAGCGAGATAGAGTAACTCTAGACACCAAATATGCCGTGAAACAACTTGGACTAGCAACCACTATCCACTAAAATGAGAGTTAACCATGAAAAGAATTTCGAATTTAGCTATGGCACAAGAACACGCTAGTCGTTAGAGCAATGATTTAATACCAGCATCAACATGGAAAATTGAATGTGAGAAGTACTATTGAAATAACTAATGCTTTCTTTCATCAACGTATATGTCATCTAGAAAAAATTAGTCAGTATTGCTTCAACAGTGTCATTCCTGAACTATTAATTAATCTTTGAATATTTATGTAGTCAACCAAGAGCAAAATTCTCAGACAAGAGAGAATTTGAAAGAATAGTTGACACATCTTGTTTACCTAACGAATCTTGCAAAACTTGAGTCAACTTGCTATTTCTGTATGGAATATGAGCATTTTTTTGTGCCAAGGCAGCAATAACATCTCCTAGTGCAGAAAGCGATTTATTGATATGTTGAGCTTCCTTCAATCTCTCCCCAACAGCTTCAGATTTGTCTACCCTCTCGCTTCCCGCTAAATCAACCAAATGAAGACAACCACGAAGAATCGACCCTGATGCTAATTCTTTTCCTTGTACATGAACAGTCAACACACTGTGTGTGGATCGAAAAACAAGTTGTTAGCATATGTTTTTTTTAGAATAATTAGAATGCCATGTGGCATCTGAATCAGTAACTGGAAGTCTCAAATGGATAAGATATGGGCATGTTAAAGCTATTGCTGTGAGGTCTCATGTATCAAAAATCAAAATTTCCCATTGATTTGATTTCAAATGGATAGTGAAATGATGAAAATGGAAACTAAAAGGACAGCATACCTGTGAGACCGACTGCTTCTTATATTCAATGCAGTAGCTCCAATGGCACGGTTCTTTTGTCCAATTTTCATTAATTCAAAAACATCTTGGGTAGAGAAAACTGAAACTAAACTTGCATCAGGTACATTGAGGCCATTCTGCTGAGAACTGTTTCGTATATCTAATGTTCAATGAGATTAAGGAATAAACAAGTTTGAAGATCACTTAAAAATAACTGTGTCCAGCTGAAACCCCCAGCTTATAAAAACAGATATTCATACAACCTACATTGTATCAAAAACTTGCCTCCAAAAAAGATGATGGACCATTATCCGTCCCATCAAATTAATTTTGCAAAGATAACAAATCACTTCTGCTACTATCCTGCGATCTTCATGCATATAAATAATGCAGTTAGTAACTGCAAAAAGCTTTAAAAAATTTAAAATTTAAAAGTAGTCTTCCATAGTATGCACATGCAAAGACATGAATGTTCGTATCAATATTATACAAAGGATATCTTCTGTTAGAACCATCAGAAACCAAAAGATCCCTGACTTGTTCATTGTATATTTCAATCATCTGAACGCTAATGTCATAGACTATCATATGCTTTCTGCTATTTGATAAGTGAAATAAGTCACTGAGAGCCCTATAGTTAACACCCCATGTTTCTTCGGTGCTCAAATCTGGACCACTCTGCAAAGAAAAAAAAAAGCATCACTATGTCAGAGAACCTTAGCCTTGTGAAGCTCTAATCAGAATTTGAAAGGATAGACAGGAAGCTCCTTTCATATAGCAGTAAACATAGCATAAAATTCAAATTTACAGAATTTAGCAATGAAAGGAAAAAAGCCATGAAGATTACCATTGTGTAAGTTTTCCCAGAGCCTGTTTGTCCATATGCAAAAATGCAGACGTTGTAACCGTCTAAAACAGACCTTATCAATGCTTGTGTATCAGCAAATACTTGATCTGCACAACAGATAGTTTATTTGAGCAAACATTTGCCAATTCAATGGAAAGGTCATGATATTTTACTTCACCTTTTTTGAAAAAGGCCAACCAGATCAAGTCATATAATTTTAGAGGACGCATACCTTGAGAAGAGTTTGTTCCAAAGACTTTATTGAAAGAAAATATCCTCCTGGCATCTTTTCCATGCTTTTGGGGATTAACAATCATAATATTTCCATTTTCCCCAATGTAATCTACTGTCGAGCCTTCATCTGATTGAATAGTCAAAAAGGGTCTAACTCTACAGTAAACTCTAATGCTCCCTGAAGTTAAACAGGTGAATTAGTGTTTGTGTCAATTCACATGTGGCGGGAAAGGTAGGATGAGTTGAGAATTTATAATAGACAAAAAGCCCACCTTTAAGGTCTTGTATTTGATTATATAGTTGACGATTTTCTTCTAGCAGTCTGTGGTAGGATGATGCAGCAACTTCAAGGCCTTGGATATGATGGGCTGCAAAACATATTGGAGTAAATGGATCTATTTTCCCAAATTTATCTTTGCCACATCAAAACAAATGGCACTAATTACGGACTTACATAGATTTTTGAGGTCTTCGCCCCACGCAAAGTGATTGTTCTGAATTTCAAGCTTGGTTTTATGAAAATCAGATTTCAGTTCCTAAAAAACAAGAATTTATACTCAGTCAGAATAAATATAATTGCAACAGGGCAAGACACATCTATCACTTCAATTCAACAGGCATTCATGCATACATCAACCACATATTGTAAAACTGTTCCTACCTCAAGTTGTTTTAACTGAAGATCAATATGTTCTACTTTAGTGGCATCATAATTATTAAGTCGCGTTTCACCACACACTGCTTCATTTATATTCCGTGCTTTACACTTTGGGCAAGCAGTTGTCACTTCCAATGACCTTTCACTCATAAATTTTGAAAGTGCTTTGGCAAAACGCTCTTTAGAAATGACTTCACCATTTATCATTTCCTTCAATACCAATCCAAGCTGATGAATAACGAAATAAAATGCATTAGAAACATATATAAATCAAAATGATTCTTTCTTACATTTTTTCTGAAGAGGATAAGGTGAAAGGTTAACCAGCATTTGAAATACGTACTGAAGCACTAATCATAAAATATCCAAAAAGTACCTTATTGCAGTTGAGACGAAGAAACCCAAAGAGATGTTTTATAGCCTCTTCAAGGACAAAGTCAATAAACTGCATCATAAATAAAACATATCAGTATAAAATAGTCAAGTTTATAAAGAACGTTTTTTATGAGGGTATCACTCAACTAGTAAGTTCTCTCATACTAAAACCTTCAATATCAGATCTCTGACCTCAATGATTTTAGGTTTCTTATCAGACATGCAAGTATAAACAATGCATGCATGGAGTCTCAATTTGTCCCCCTTTCGTCTTTAAGAAGGTTGCGACGGAAAGGGCACCCCGCATGAACATTTAATACTTTGTCACCGCAATTGTTATTGATTTACATGTGAAAGCAATCAATTATTAACGTATTTTAAGGTGTATAGATGATGATGATAAGGGTATTCATGTCCCCAGGATAATGAGGAAGGAAAATACAAGGTTAAATAAATAAACCATAAGCATGTACGCAAAAATGTAAATTTGTCCACCATTCCATTCAAGGGCAAGCCATCAACTGCATCTAATTCTGTAAGGGTCCTAAGAAGCTGGACTCCAAATTTATAGAACAGCAATCTCAAAATTTCAGCTGCTTTGGTTTCGTCCAAGGTGGCCATTATAGCGAGATGAAGTGTTTCCAGTATCTGCTCTCTGAATGGAGAAATGCCATTCTCCAGTAACCCACAGTCTCTAGTAGTTGACTCCTCACATGAAGAAGGTGAATGTCCCTTGACAGAGGGCGTAATCCTCACAATCCCACCATACTTCCAAACTCCAATACCTCCAGCTATCTTCCACTCGTGGAAACTTTTCAAGCATAAAATGCAATCCACCACTTTATTTGACGAGCCACCCTGCACTCAAATCATCTCTACGTATAAGCAAAACAAATACTTTGTTTTTTATTTAAACATCTACTAAACAATCATAAGCAAGAAAATAAAACATAATTCAAATAGGCAATCCGACAAACATGGCAGCAGCAAAAACGTCAAAAGAAGAAAGTGCAAACCTTCTCCAAATCAGATGCCTCAAATGTCAAAAGCTGCATTTCGCCAACCGCCACAAGAAAATTCCTCATGTTTTCAAAATACTGTATCGCCGACTGCGCCGCCCCCTCCGTCAACTGCACATCGACCACAGGGTTCTCCACCACCTGCACATCACCAACAACAACCAAAAAAACCCCAAAAAATCAAAACACTGCAAAAAAAAAAAAAAAAAAACAAACGATCGGAATCAAGTCTTCAAGAATGGATTACCTTGGAAACAGCTCCGGGGCTTACTTTGTTGAGCAGATTGCACAAGATAAGGCCGTTCCGGAGTGCGAGACAGAACTCTTCCTCGGAAGGGTCCGATGGGAGGGCCTCCTGGGCGCCATGGCTCATCCGTCGTAGCCACTCCGTCGCTTGGAACCTTCTCGCCGCTGCATGGGAGGAAGCTCATGGAGGTCAGAGTCGAGCAAAGGCCAAGCTCGTCTCCCACGGCTTTCCCGCCACCGTGGAAGACGAGTCGGTGAGAAATTTAAACGAAGGAAATGTCATTAATACCCTTTTAAATTAATCCTCAATTTTTTTTGTGCATTTTATAGCTCTAAAAAAAAAGTCGGTTCTAAATATAATTTACACCCTTTATATTAAAAAAGGAGCTAAAAACATATTCGTCTTGAATTTATACCCCTTATTTCAAGTTGATACTTATATGATTGTTTTGATCCATTTCGAAAGTCGATAATACGATTTATGTACTCGACACTTAAAACATATCTAAGTTAAAAGAATTCTTGAGGATAAAAAATTCGGGCAATTTTATTATAAATGATAAATATTTTATCATTATGAAAATACAATCAAAAGAAAGGATACATGGTGTTTTTATCTTTTATTTTAGTGGTATTAATTTATTAAAAATGAAATTGTCTATATCATTGATAAATGAGTACTAATTTTTTATGTATTCTAAAAAGTAATCTAATAGGTTCATGGATATAAATTGGCTTTTCCCATCAAATTTTCTCAAAAATTGAGCTTAATAAATAAATAAGGGATTTATTTATTTACTTGAGCAAAAATTCAGTTACTCTTTAATTTATAATGTTGATTTTATCTATCTCATTTTCTCATTTTTGTTTAAATTTTAAAAAATAAATAGCTTAAAATTGTGTAAGTGAACAACGGCGGAATAATAATTGTATAATATTTGTGCTCTTACCCTTGGCTATTTTAAATTTTTTTCACCTACTACCCTTGGTAGTAATGAGGCTGAATATTCAATATCTCTACAAATCCGATTTGTAATTTAATATTACAAAAACAATAATTAATTTTTTTATATTCAAAAATATATTTATACAAAATATTATATATTTATATCAGATTAGGATAATACATTAGTTTGGCCAATTTAGATTAGATGCTCAGATTTGATAAATAAAATAAATAAAATATTTAAATTTGGGTCAAACGGGGTTCGAATATTTAGATTCAGATTGAATATAAATAATAGCATGTAAGATCTGAATCCATCATTTTAACTACTTTTTTGTTAAAATATAAATAGAGTAGCTCTAATTATAAACCAACATTATTTTTTTTTGAACATATGTTAACTTTGCTCATTCACAATTATGCAATGCGATTTTTCTCTTAATAATGTTATTAGTTAACCCAAGTACTTCCGCCCTGTCCGAGTACACATTGACAGGCACACCTAACAAATTTTGAATCGAGAAGCTGACCTGCTTCTTCGGCTTTCCTCATGGCCATCTCGTCGCTGATGGTTATCTCCGCCGAGCCACCGTCCACCATACCCATTGCCCTCAGTCCTCCTCCCCTCACACTCTTGGCCGGCGACGAGAAGCTCATGTTGCTACCACCTATTCAGTCTCCACTCCCAATCCTTGATCAATAAAAAATACCAATAAAAAATGCAGGCCTAGATTGGTAGGTAAAAATGGTTTGAAAGAAGTGTACAGTAATGCATACAGTAGATGAGGATGTCAGGTCATGTAAGGAGGAGGAATTGAAAATGGGAAGACGATGTATCTGACTAAGAAATGGGAAGCACGTGAAAAACTGCAGATCAAAGACAAAGCAACCAAGTTTTTGTTAAGCTTTTTTCGAATTTGACTTCTCTGGGCGGGCTTGAGCAATAATGGAGAAAACAAAGTAGCAGAGAACTGTGCACAATGCGTAATAAGTTATTCCCATCTAAATCTAAGTTCTAACCCCATGCACATTCAAAACTGACTTTGGGTTTGAAATTTTACAGCCCTGAGTAAAAATCAGCTCAAGTGAAAATTACAGACACAAACATGTTGGAAGTCAGTTTATGTGTGAAGGTTGAGCAGGAAATCTAGCTCGCCCGTGTTCTGTACTTGGGTTATCAACAGGGATTGGAACATGAAAATGACTGGGACTCAACATTTGATGGCAGAGGGAGTAGTCGATCAACATCACTAGGAAGTCTACAACATGAACAAGAGTTACAAGACAATACATTTCCATCAGAAAACGGAGCAGATCACTCAACGAGCAAAACAGATGATATTTTTCACGTCTGATCGACAAACCCAAGAGCCTTTGTGTTTCAGAAGTTCTCAAATCATCTGAAGGATTCAACTTAACTGAACGGAGGGCATCCAACAACATCAACACGTGAGAAAACAGTGTAATTAAAGAAATGAGTCGACCCAACAAAATTTCTCCAACAGAATATTGAATGCATGCATTATACTTACAAACCCAGAAAATTTCTGAACAAGTCTCTGTATCTCGGGCTTGGCTGACCATCAAACTTGGGTGAATGGGCTTCTGATCTGTCTTTCTTACAGAGAACGCATCAGATATTTCTGTGCACTTCTACGGCGACTTTTGTTGGGAATGTGAAGTGGGATGCCAAAAAGGGAGGTGGAAAACGAGCTTCTTGCGACCGTCGCCAAGTTGTGTGGAAACCAGGTGAGTGAAATAAATGCAGGGAAGTTGGAGAAGGAAGAAGCAGAAGAGAAGCAGAGGCTGTTTAACGGCAAAATAACGGCGTCTATCACACACCCTGACGGGGTGATTATATAGGTAAGTAAATTTTTAATCTTGTTTAAGACTGCGTTGATTCAAAGTCTAATCAGAATTAAATATAACGTGTTTGGACTCGAGTTTATTATATTTAGCTTTTTTTTGAGCTATTTGTTAGACATATCTAGGATTGTTTAATGTTAATAATTCTACTAATTTTAACTGATATAATAATATTTTGATTGAAAGTTTAATCTACATCAAATGAATAATAAAGTTTGAACTTGTAAGACATTTTAAATGGTTCTAAGATATATCTAAGGTTGTTCATCGACAGCTTGACTAAATTTATTTAAAATTTGATTCGAATAAAGCGAATTTAGATCTGCATCTACTCTTATATGATTTATCTCAAAAATTAAATAAGATTTTAAATAAAACATAAGATTTTCTTTAAAAATATAGATTCACTTCTTAATAAATTTTATTTAAGCTTTCATTTTATATACGAGTAAATTGAAATATGTTGTGTAACACCCTAAATTTGGTACACGCTTGCGAATTGAACTGGAATGGCACAGGTCTCAATTAGGTTGGCTAACCTGAACCTAACTCGTGTAGAGCTACTCTTAGCATCTTAAAATAAAGATATGAATTGCTATGTAAAGATGAATGCACGGAACTCTAAGATGCATGGATGATATGAAAACAATCTACACATCCACAACAATTACAATAAAATTAACAAAATTCTTGAAATTAAATGGACAGAGTTTCCCCTAAAAGCATGAAGGCCGAATACTTTTAGGCAGTCACCTTTAATACCCTTTGAACTACAAGTCCGGACGTGAGCTGTATTTAACAGTACTCATAAACCTCCATGTTCTTCAGGTGTGAGGAAATCAAACACAGAGTTATCAGGATCCCCCGAAAATGGAACGACCCTCTTAATAATCTATAGCTCACTATGACTGTCATGTGCACCCACTCATGGTACGTGGTAGTCGGTTTCACTATCTCTCGTTTCACTGAAAACTCGATAAAATTATATATATAGTCCTAAGAAAGGATTTTATAATAGGCTCAAAGGCAACTTGTGGTGAACCATGTTTTCAAAATCATACTCGTGGGATCTCATCTTCAAGGTAATTTAGAAAACTATTCAACTAAATAACCCAAGTTAAGTGGGATCCGATAGAATCATTTAACCGCTCATACAATCAGTAAAAATATATCACGATATAATAGAACAATAAATTAAAGGCGAGTCCTAAAAGGACTTGGCAGAAGCTTCAGGCGTATTCTCGCGCCTAGGCGGCGAGCTCCTACTTCGTACATACACATCAACTAAATATTCACACTCATTCTAATCATGTGATGCATGGATGAAATGAAGAACTATATAAAATCGCACTCAGTCAAACAAAGAACACAACAAAATATATGCAATCAGACAATACACATGGTTACTAACATAACCTGGGTACTCATAATAACTTATCCCTAACCATGAAAACCTATACCTTTTTGCCTCTTTCTCACACACTAACCTAGTAATTGATGCATAATCACTAACTAAGACATGAAGGGCAATCTAATTCACACAATTACAAACAACTCAAAAATCCTACAATAATTAACTTGCATATTCACCCAAATTATAATTTAGTAGTTACTACCATTATACAATGATCTTCACAATCATGAAAATTTTAATCTTCAATACTTATCTATATGACTCTATTAAAATCTAATTTTAAATCTATGATTTCTAATTACACCTCGATCATTGCATTCTTAGTCAATTATAATAAATAACACATTAATACAATTCACTTTCAAATTTCATGTATAGCTTTATCAATGCTATTCATGAAAACATTCTTATTCAAAATAACTCACATCCAATCATAACATTCAATTATTAATCAAGTCACACAATTTATAAAATCAATACCTAATTTCACTTTTTTTCCCTAATTCTTTGTAACACAAATTTTCATCAATCAATCATTTAATAACATCCATGATCATAAAACGAAGCAATCTAAATCAAATTGATAAGAATGTATACCTAATATTGGTGCCGAAAGCAGCAACGACTATGATGGTGACAACGGTCACGACTGCCATCGGCATGGCTGTGGTTAGGCCGAGGGAGGATTTGGCTAGGCTAGTACTGAAGCACATGGCTAGGACGTAAGGAGGCCTAAAACTCAAAATATTATGAAATAAATCTTAAAAAAATTAAAATAAAATACAATAAAATATAATAAAATCAAGTGATCGACTTCTAACTCGAATAATATGCTCTACACCTATTAACCCACCCAAAACTAATAAATAACACGTATTAACGTGTTAAACGACCTAATATTAATTCTATAATCTACTATATATTAAAAAAATAAATTGACATAGTCTTATATATTCTGATAACTCATTTTTTTCTTTTATGTTCATATCATCGTATACTTGGGTATACATAACCCTCAATATATACGGTCGGCTTTGACTTAGTGCACATGTTCTGAAACTAACTCGAATTGACCAATTTACGAGTATAAAACCTTGAGTTGGATCACAGGTTTTACATGTTGGAAAAAGAAAAATCAAAACAAATTTGAGCAACTCAAACCAATGAGAAAGCTAATGATATTCAACTTTGATGAGAAGCCTTATTTACACCTAATTTCTGACTACCGTCACCGTCTTGCATCTGTTAGTTAACGTCGGAGGCTATCCTTTTAAGAGGTGGCTTTTAGTAGGGCCAGTTTTAGTTAGAAAATGTTTTGGCTCGAATTGCTTCTATTTACGTGGCAGCATCTCAAGTCGGTTCAGTGGGACCAGGATTGAAACGGACGGCACAGATGACTTATTTTCGTGGACCCACTCGTTACTTTTGGTTGTCCGGACCCACACCTTTGACGTGCAGCAATGAGAACTTTCACTTTTTAAGCATGGGAATGGCCATGGTAATTCTCAATTTCAAGCCCAATCCCAAGCCTTGGATTCCAATAATCATTTATACAAGTTTTAGTGGTCGCATTTTTCATTTTACTTCTATTTTATTTTGCACCAAACACCTTTTTTCCTTTAAGAAAAAAAAAAGAGATGCGAAAGGTATCTTGAAAGCTTAATATTTCTTCAAAATAAATTTTTTCCAAATTTTCCGCTTTCGGGTCATTTAGTTATTTTTTCATCGCATTTTTATTTCATTTGAGGCCTTCGAATCCATAACGAAACCATACAATCAAACTCGATAGCTAGAAAAAAAAAAGATATTATTGTTTTAGAAAAATGATATAAAATCGTCTATTTTTAGGGTTTTATAAACGGTCCCCTAGTTAGAACAACTAGCAAAAAAAAAAAGAAAAAAAAACATCATGATGGTTTAAAGCACTTGTAAGAAAAAGAAAGACCAAGAAGGAGAACAAGAAATCATGAACATTGGCAAGAGACCCCACAATGTGGTGCTTGAATTGATGCTGCTTAAAGGAATAGTTTCAATAGCTAAAGTCTTCATGTAGTTTATGACCACAAGAACTTGAGTTCAAAGGAAGCTTATGTTAACATAAGAAGAGAGGAGATGTGGGCAATTGTTCACTGTTGATGTTTGCCACTTTTTTTTAATATAGAGATGTTATAGAGTTGATGGTTATAATGGCTTCAAGCCCTCAACCACACCTCATAGCATGCCACAAATTATGCAATTTGCACCGACCCAATGCTCATCTCTCTTTTAGCCGGCGGTGCTCTTTGTTTTGCACACAATTCCGGGCTCATAATGTTGTTTATTCTTGGCAGTTTAATTAGTGGTACATTTATAAAGGTGCCCCCCAGCCAAATAAAAAATCCAAACTTATCTTCTTAACTAAGATAAAGAGTTATAAATTTAGTTCTTAACTCTGACTTATTAATTAAATAAGTATGAATTACAAAATTATTTAGGATTCTTGTAATGTCTATTTAAAGACATCAAAGAAGGCTATCTGGATAACTTTTGTGGGTTTTTTTCTTTTTCACTTTCAAATATTATCTTGTGCATTATCGAGTAGTCTAAAACTCAAGTCAATTAAGGTGAAGTAGAATTGGGAGATTTAAGCTATGAATTGATGGTCATTTTCCCTATTGCAATTGAATTTCGATACACGAGGTGACCATCGAGTTTCAAGATCCAAATTCCGCTACGAAGTATGTTTTCATATTATAGAATTATGGCACAATAACAATTTTTGCAAGAAATATAACTAAAGAAAATATATTTTGGAATTACTTTCTTGGGCTTTCATACTTTTTTTGTTTAATAAAATTAATTTGAATACGAATAAGAATTAAAATGAGTAGGGGTGAAAATTAAAATTAGTAAATGTAGCTTTTTAGATTACAATTTACATGGTTTAGAAAGAAAGTATGTAGAAGAGTTGAAAGAGAGAAAAAAGAAGATTAAGAATGAATAAATTAATTGTTGTATGATTAGGTCCAAGAACTCTCATCATTCATTAATTCTGTATGGCCATTCTTAGTCCCATGCCTTCAACAACAATGAAATAATGCTTTTTCCTTCTCCTTTATCTTTCTCTCTTTCTTTTTGGTTTGGTTCTATTTTCTTTGTTGGTGTTTTATAATAATTTGAAGGTGATTTTATGTAGAAGTTGCAAAATTTTACTACTTTGGTGCCCTCTTAATCTTTGATGATTAATTTTTGGGATCTTATTTATATGTTATACTGTTGATGATGTTTCGATATTCCTTGATAGCATTTGATGATTAGTATACTTCAATTCTGATCGATGCGAACTAATAAACATTTAGATAATTTCTTAAATTTGTGTTGGATCATGGGAAGAGGTCACTTCTCAACTAAAAAAAATCTATGGCAATTACAAAAGTTCTAGCTTTTCCATTTTTTTTTAGGGTGTAAATTGATGGGCTTATTCATCACTTAATATAAGTAGATGTGTTTAGTTTTCTATTCAAAAGTGATTAATCAAATTAAAGATTTTAAACACATTCCACTAATATATTGAATCAAACTATCTTATTTTAAGGGATGTATAAATAAAAATAAAAAGAAGACAAAAGTTACATCTAATGACGGTAAAACTAAGGCTTCAGTGTTGCCGCAACCATGGATGACAAAATTAAATAGTTTTTGATGAATTACTTTAAAAAAATATTAAATTTATACTAAATAAAAGAGAGTTGAAATACTCTACTAAATCACAAAAAAAGGTTTAAGGCAAACATATGCATTAGACATGAGCGGAAATATTATAAGGCATTGGCTGGGGAAGGTGTGGGAAGAGGTCGTCTCCCTGCCCAATGCCATCTCCTTCATGCATATGAAGCAGCAATATGAGCTACTGCTACTACCTTCTTCTCTTTCTCCACCACCGTCTCGCCCCTCATAGATATATGAATTTCATTAAAATGTGTACTTAAACGAATTTTATGTATGTGACAAATGTATTTGTTGTAATCAAGTAATATAATAATAACAGAAAAAATTATTCAAACAATTAAAATTTTCAACCTAAATCATCTATAATGAAACAAAATAATATTTTAGGATTATTATATAATTAAATTCCAATCTAAAATAAAATAAAAATAAAAGAAAGTCAAATATAAAAGTTGAGATTTTCTCAATATATAAATATTATGCTAGAAATTTGATTTCACTTGAACTTATCATTCACAAAATAATTTTAATAGATGAATAACAATTCTTCTTCTTATGGGATGATGAAATTCCTAATATTTAATTATTTATATTAACTATCTTATAAATAAATTTACTTCAACTCTCCATGATTTGGGTCTAATCTCTATTAATTTCTTTCCAATACGAATTAAATTTGAAGAATTCGTAATAATAAATTCTCTTATTTGGACTAAAATTTAAAAGACCACATAAATATTCAGAGACTCTTATTTAAATTAATTGCCTATAATTTAAGATCATTTTCTATAGGTCACCCGTAAACAATGTTAAATGAATATATTAATTAATTGATCATGTGCGGTAACTTCTCTCCTCGAAACTTCATCATACTACAATGACTAACTAAATAAATAAAAACATTAAAAACAATAGAACACAATTGCCATGAAGAAAAATAATTTAAATTCATCTATTAATAAAAATCATATATCTGGTTTAAGATCAATTTGATTTCTAGCATAAAATAAATTACTCTATGAAATATAAAATTAAACCTATAAAACAAGGAGTATACGATCTATTCATAATAATATTTCAATAAAACCACAAAGGAGATAAAAGAAAAAAAACTCTTAAGATTGCTCATCTTTTGAATCGTCAATCTCTTCTATTTTATTCGCCTTTAAGAAATCCAAAAACCTATAATAGAGTAGCCAAAGAGGATAATATATATATATATATAT
>JAVDBV010001015.1:0-13215 GCA_032619315.1 Piper longum
GAACTTTTAATATATATATATATATATTAAAAGTTCGGATCTAGACCGCCTAAAGTTGAAACTGACTTGAGTGCTAAAAGTAAGTATATAGGCGGGAATCAAGGCAAGAAGGCTAAATGAGCCTCAAACCCTGAACACAATCGAGTGAAAATCTATGACTCAATCAAGTTGGGCACACAAGGGCAATCCGGTAATCCGAAATCCTTTAGATGCACGCACATGAGAAACCCTAAAAGTCTGAAACGGATATTAAATGTTACAACGACCTAAATCTAGGCCTAAAACCCTAGCAAACTCATACAAATCATCTGTATGCCTCGCGTATACACTGATAACTCATGCTCTTATCATTTTCATGTCGGGCATACTTAGTCATTACAACATGCTCATACGGCCATCTAGGCCCATACTCATAGTCTAAAAATTAGTCTACCTCGAGCTCATTCGAACCAACTCGATACATACCCAAACCAAAAAAAATACAATCAGGTAAAACCTGGGGTTTTATAGTTATTCTAGGCCTTGTGCTTCAACTTATCACTTTAAAGTTATAAGTTGAACTTAATACTTATATCTTGATAACTTTACTGCTTGATAACATCATAATTTGATAACTATAACTCAATAATGAGTTAGAAAACAAAGTATAATCACAATTAATTTGTTTAAACATCCCCAAATAGAGGTTCATAGTGCACTCCAAATAACGAATAAGCACGGACCTGACGTGCAACTCCAAGCACCATGATGCTCAATTGCGACTGTCCTAGTCTAAAGAATAATATAAATCTATATTACAACTCAAGCTATCTTACACATTTACATGATATGCCATGATATAAATATGATGATGATTCCATGCTAATAACACTATTAACAATCGTGGAACACCATACAATCATCATATACTATTTCACTATTCATAAACATAGGTTATGTGAAGCATAAATATGAAATACACCAAAACATAGGTTTAGGGTATGATTGCCATGGTGCTGGGAATATTGACTTTTGAGTATCACGGCATTGGGTCTCGGTTCAGAAGTTATTACATGAGTGCCGTGGTGCTACAAATCTTGGCTTCTGAGTGTCGTGGCACTACATCACTTCTCTTTTTCTACAGTGCTTAGTACCACAAGCTCATAGCCTATCTGTTGTGCTTGTGCTAGAGTTTTGAAACCCAAAGTTTTCCATCTTTTTCATTTTAAGTCTAATTTTCACCAAACAAAAAGAAGATTTTAATATTCTCAAATCATTAAATCATGGGTTATAACATGTTTTTAATCTAGTTTGGTTTAGCCTACGTTTTCTTGATGTTTTTTTTTTTGAACAATATGTTTATTAAAATGTCAACTATCACCAAACATGTTATATCTTGTTTAATCATCCTAGATCATTATTATATAAATAAGATTACTAGAAAACTTGTTTACAACATGTTTAGATTGTTGAAAATATCTTAGTAAAATGTCAACGATCACCAAACACGTAGAGCATAAAACATCCAAGAACTTACAAACAAATAAGAATACTAAAAAACACGATGATCAACATGTTTGAAGATTGTTTAAGATATCTTAGTCCAATTTCATGGATGATCCTATCACGTAGAAGCATAAAACTTTCAAGAACTTACAAACAACATGAAGAATACATGAAACAACACGAATGATGATCATGATGCACGAGTCTAATTAGGATCTTTTGCTAACCAAACATGATTGGCTTCATTCAAATTCTCTCAAAGGTGTAAAATAAGTGTTTAGCCTTTTGGATAACATGAAAACTGGCAGGCATCTTGTAGGTGATATAGACCTAGTTTACATGTGACCATGTCTAGCTTGTTGGCCATAGCTTAACCCTTGTCCGATTATTTATTGCATGAAATTTAACTTGTAACACCCCAAATCCGGTTCACACTTGGGAACCGAACGGAGTGTCACTTGTCCCGGTTAGGTTGGCCAACCAAAACCAACCCTGCGGATCTACTCTCGGCATCTCAAGATGGAAGATGTTAATCGTTATGCACGGATGAATGAACAAAAATAAACCTAACATGCTACTACATGAATGACATGTCAAATAGTTTACACAACAAAATAATTACGATAAAGTCAGTAAAAACTTCAAAAATAGAATAAACAGAATTTTCCCTAAAAGTGTAATTAAGGGCTACCCTGTCAAGTCAACATGTATAGATATAAATTCTTTAACTCCATAATTCATTTCTGTATTGAGTCTCAACTCAACTGCAAATTTACCTTCATCTTACCTAACTGAATTGGGTCTCAACTATGCATTCTATTCATATTTCTCATTAATTCTGTCATTGACTTACTTCGTGTACTTATTCAATGTCTAAACATGTCATCATCTACAATCTTTCAACTACAGCATATATCATATCATACCACATCATCATATATACTATTTCATTGCATCATCCTCAAAATTTTAAACAAGCTATCATCTGACAAGTGTGTATCCAAGAGACATCACTACTCCTCCGTCCAGGCTGGCTGATCATATTCATGATCATCACCTACATATATTAGAAAAACACGTCAGTAACAAGTGTTACTCGTCCAAAAATATAACTAATATCAAACAGGCTATGAGAGAAAACTCTCATATGAAAGAAAACATTCATATACTTTTTTTGAACTCTCTGAAGAGCACCTACTAAAGAGACACTGGGCTATATACCCGGTAGCATATTGAATTGACTGAACTACTATCGCTGATGCCTCTCTCGACATTTTCTTATTTCATTTTCTGGTCCTTCAGGACTACAAGTATAACCTAAGCCCTCTCCTTACCTCCATAATTCTCCAAGCCTTGAGCACGAAGACTGAGCACTCTCAAAAGGCCACCTTTAGTACCCTTTGAACCTCAAGTCTGAACGTACGCTATAGTAAACAGTACCCATAAACCTCCACGTTTCTCTGGGTGTGAGGAACTCAAAGCGGGAATTGTCAGGATCCCTCCAGATTGGAACAACCCACTCACTAATCCAGAGCCAAGTTTGGCTGGCACATGCACCCACTCATTGTACGTGTGAGTCGGCTTTCCCATCTCTTGTCTCACTTAAAACTCGATGAAACTATATGTAGGTATGAGAAGGGATTTATACAAAGGGGCCAAAGGAAACTTTTGGACGATCTTATTTTCGAAAACATACACGAGGGATCTCATCCTCTAGGATTATTAATCAGGAAGATCAATCTATTAAATGATTCAGGTTAAGTGGGATCTAATAAAACACTACTTAACGCATCATATAATTAATAAAACAATACCAGTAGTGTAAAATAAGGAACGAGTCCTAAATGGGCCTGGTAGAATCTCCATTCGAGCCCACACACATAGGTAGTGAGCTCAAACTCTGTACCTACACAACATTTCTAAATACTAACTCACAATATAATGCATGAATGCTACAATCCTCATCAATCCATACAAGACAATATCTATTTAATGCATTTAAACTCTAATTCACTATTATCATCTGTTAACATGCATTAAAATTTAAACCTATTTACAATCACACTCAAAATCATAAAACAATTTATTATTAAATAAAATCAAATAAAATTATATACCTACGCGGATATGGTGACAAGGTTGTGGTTGACTCAAGTGAGGATCGTGGGGTAGACATAAGGGAGAAAAAGAAGAAGAAAGTTGGGTGAGGAGGATAGCGGCGACTGGATGGTGATAGTGTCGGACATTTGGAATAAATAGATGTCAGGGGGAAGAAAATGAGTGGTTGGTTAGGAAAATGAATGGTCATTGAGAAAAACAAATGGTCGTGGAATGGTCGTCTCTTAATTAAAACTTGACACAATTCTGACTTTAGAAAAGTCATAAATCCCGCGACTCAAGTCAGGCTTTTATAGTCATTAGCTGGTCGGTTCGACCATGGTCCAAATCATGTCAGCTTTCAGAACGTGTGGGTCAACTATGTGCCTGTGCTATGACGGTTCATGTCTACCAAAGTATTCAATGATAGCGTCAGATACACATCCACAAACTGAGTTATTAGTAGATATGAGACTATACAGTTGACGGTTTTGTTTTTTTTTCATTTTGTGATCGTACAATTAGTTTAGGCTGATTAAGGCATTAGGACGCGTTAGATCGTATTTGTTGGGTTATTATTATAGAATTTGTCCTTTTAATGTCTTCGTGTTTGTTTTATTTTATGAGATTTTTCCCTATTTTTCTTGATTTTTTTTACGATTTATTACAAATCAATTATTATTTTTAACTCAAGTCGGACTCGAGTCAAGTCTTATTTCCAAGTTTGCCACTGATCACCTTGACCTTCTCCCCCAACCTATTTACTTCCTTCTAGATCTTCTTCCCCAAACCCTAGCCACCGCCACCACCGCTGATGCTGCCCCACCGCCAGTTGACGCCGCCAAGCACTGCTGTGTCATAGTTGTCCAACCCCAAGCACCACTGGCCACTACACTGTCAAGCCTACACCATGCCGCATTGCCATCTTGTGGTTGCCTCGATGTCTTCGACCAACCCACGATCTTCACCAATCAGAACAGAGCCCAATACCACCCTTCCCGGCCATATCTTCACACCCCAAAATTGCCACCTCTGGTTTTGCCATTTCTCGGTGAGCCATCGTCTCTGCCGACAATGTGGACGTCGATGACATGTTGTGCTCGCCAAGCCAGCTCGAACGGAACCCATACCACCACCATCCAGTTGGTAGAGACCAGCTGTAACTTTCACCGGAAAAAAATCGAAAAGCTGCCAGAATACCACCAAAACCTGCCGGAAAATCGGATTCGTTGAAATTCACCGAATTTTCTGCAAAGTTCATCCAGTCGAACCTGATCAAGCTTCAGATGCCATCAAGTGCCAAATTCAAGCTTCAAGATGATGACGAAACATTAGCCGTCGCTAATTACCGATGATGCGAGGTATAATTACCTCCTATTTAATTATTTAAAATTGATGATTATTAGCATAATATGCTAGGATTGATTAATTGTCATGATAAAAATTTGATTATGAATGAAATAATGAGTTGCATGATTTGATTGATAACGGATGAATGCTAATGATCTAATTAGGTAAATTAAATTTGAGCATGCTAATTGACTGGAACATAACTTAGAAGCACATAATAACATTGGTTTGAATTGGTGATAGAATGTTTTTACATTGATGATTGTTGATTGGTTATAGATGATGACTATGTTGTGTGCGTGATGTTCATATGATTTTGATGCATCAATTAGTTAGTGACATTAGCTTCTAGATTTGATGTGTAGGTATGAAGTAGGAGCCCGCCGCATAGGCACAACAACACACTTGAAGCTTCTACCAGGTCTGTTTAGGACTTGTCTTTGTTTTACGCTCTATTATATTGTATGTCTTGTTTATCAGATCCCACTTAACCCGGGCCATTTTAATGAACTGGTTTCTAAGATTAATAACCCTCGACGATGAGATTCATCGAGTATGTTTTCAAAAACAAGATCCACCAAAGTTTGCCTTGGGCCTATTTTATAAATCCATTCACAAGCCTATATACATAATTTTACTGAGTTTTCAGTGAGTCGAGAGATGGGGAAACCAACTTGCACGTACCATGAGTGGATGCACATGACAGCAAAAGTGGGCTCTGGATTAGTGAGTGTTTTAGTTCCTCACACGTGAAGAATGTGGAGGTTTACAGGTATTCTTAAGTACAGCACATGTCCGAACTTGTGATTCAAAGAGTACTAAAGGCAACCACCTGAGAGTACTCGACCTTCGTGCTCAAGTTCAGGAGAATTATGGAGATAAGGAGAGGGCTTTGGATATACCAGTAGTCCCGAAGGAGAAGAAAATGAAATAAGAAAATACCGATAGAGGCATCAGTAGCAGTAGATCAATCAATTCAGGATGCTACTGGCAGACCAGTGACTCCTCAGTAGGTGCCCTTCAAAGAGTTTACGAGAAGTATAATAATATTTTCTTTCATATTAGAATTTACTCTTATAGCCAGTTTGATATTAGTTATATTTTGGACAAGTAACACTCGTTACTAACACGTTTTTATAATATATGTAGGTGTTGAGCTTGATTGGATGTGCTAGCTTGGACGGAGGGGTGAGGTCTCTTGCACACATATGTTGGATGGTTGAATGTTTAACATTTTTTTTTTCTGATTTTATTATATTGAAACTATGTGAGAAATGCAAAACATGATGATATGATGGGAAATAATGCGAATGGATGCACAGGTGGGTCGATACCCAAGATTTTGAATGATGTATATAATAGATTAGAATTCTGTGTGGATGTAAATATTCTATATATGTATATATGTTTGTATATGTCGTTTTAACAAGGTGCGTGAATCATCAATGTGTAATTGTACTTTTAGGGTAGACTTTGTTTATTTTATTTTGGAATTTTTATTGGTTTTATTGCAATTGTTGTTGGTGTGAGAATTTAATTTCATTTCATCCATATAATAGCATGTTAGGGTTTTGTGCATTCATCGATGCATATAGCGAATCTTTTCTTCATCTTAAAATGCTGGGATTAGATCCACACGAATTGGGTTGGGATTAGCCGACCTAACCGGGGCCCGTGACATTCCAGCTCGGTTTGCAAGTGTGAATTGGATTTTGGGTGTTACAAAATAATACTAACTCATAATAATTCTAAAAGAAAAATTAGAATAAGAAGGAAAAATCTCATAATACACACAACATTACAATTACATGCTCTATAAGTAATAACCCACCCAAACTACCCATAATGCATCCTAATATGTTATTTGGCATAAAAATATTTCTATGATCAAATTATAATAAATAAAGAAAAATCTAGCGTACTCTCATATATTTTAATAACTTATTCTATTTCTTACTAATGTTATCATCATATACTTGGGTACACATGACTTTCATTGTTCATAACACAAGACCAGCTTTAGCTTGGTACACGTGTTCTGAAATTGACCTGGCAAAAAATAACGGTCGAATCGACTTGTTCAAAATATAAAACCCTGATTCGAATCACGAGTTTTACATAACTTGAGCGATTATTCTCAACCATGAATAACCATTAGGAAAATAATCAACATCACTGAATTTAATATAGTCAATCGCATAACTTGAAGAATTCTAAGTATCTTGATATTAGTCTTGACTAATTATATAACGAAAAAATTTATGGCTGAATAATATGGAGTCTGCTCTTAATATCTTCTTCTCAAGAGAAAAAAATATAAACTAAGTAATTATTACATTCTACCCCCTCTTAACAAAATTTTGACTCGAAATTAGCCCAAAGAAAATTTTCTAGATACTTCATCCACATGTCTCCTTCAAACTTTGAAGTGGCTTCTTCTAGAGCATGATCCCTCCAAGGATCTTCACCATTGGAATGGTTTGTCCTTAGCCCCTTAACCTTGGTGTCTGGAATCTTAAAGTGCTTCTTAAATAATCTAATACATGTGTTCCTGGATTTCCAGATCTTTGTAGTCTATTTCGTGCGATGCATATGAAACATACTTTTTTAGCATGGATACATAGAGCACATCATGAGTTGAAGTTAAAGTAGGTCGTAGTGCTAACTGCTAAAGCTACTTCCCCCTTTCACATAAATATCCCAAAAAGTCCAACCTATCCTAGACTTCACTTTCCAGACTTACCAAATCTCATCATTCATCTCATGGTCCAGATTTGCAAAACATGTTCTTCAACTTGGAACTCTACTATTCTGTTCTTCTATGCAAGTCTTCATTTGCTATTCTACCTATCTTAAGCTTCTTTCATCCTTTTTATATCAACTTACTGGTTAGTTTCGTTATCAGGTCTGAACCAACTAATATTGGATCTCTAGTGTCCAACCAACATGATGGTGAATGACATGGTCTTCCATACAATTCTTTAAATGACGCCATACCTATAGTGAACTGATAGCTATTATTAGAAGCAAATTTGACAAATTGTAAATGATCTTTCTAACTACCTTGTCAATCTGAAATAAAAGATTTTAACAAAACTTATACGATTTGAATAGTCCTCTCTGATTGACTATATGTTTGTGGATAAATATTTGTACTAAATTTGACTTCTATTTTCTTAGCTTCTTGAAATTATCGAATTAGAGCTTAACTATGAGAGCACATAACTTAGCCCCACATCTAATACTTACTGGGATAAATTCTAGAGATATGGATCATACTCTGAACTAAATTATTCCTACCCACATCTCCTGCATTTGCTGCATTCTAATTGGCTGAAACTGGTACATTGTCCTTCTTGTCCATGAATTTAGGCCAATTCTTCTTGATATGACCAGGTTCCCCATATGCAAAGCATTTGTTGGAACTCTTTAGGCAATGAGGGCACATAAGATTTTTCTTCTCATTCTTGTTCCTTTTCCTCTTTGAACCACATTCTATTTGTTGTTATTCTGATTGTTCTGATTGTTCTAATTATTCTGGGCTGTACTGGACTTGCCATTGCTGCCAGAAGCCGATCTCCCATACTTGTTCCATCTGTTATCTTTCTTGTTTAGCCCATATTGTTCAGCAAGAACGTCTTCAGCAACAAATGCAATACTTACTACCTCTGCCAGAGTGCTAGGTCTTTAACAAGCAACATGGACCTTGAGTGCAAACCGGAGTGCCCAATGAAACTTGTTAGTTCGAGCTCTCTCAGTAGTACGTAACACTGGTGCAAATCGTTCAAATTGTATAAATTTTTGTTTGAATTTCCTTACCAATAGGTTACCTTGTTGAATGTTATTGAATTCCCTCGCCTTATGTTCTTTGACTTGTTCTGGACAGTAGGTAGCATTGAAAGCTTCCATGTATTCAACCAATGTGATCCCCAAATTGACATCCAGCAAAAGTTGATCTCTGAGGTGTTTCTCACGTGAAAGCTGCTTTCTCTTGGAACATGCAAGAAGCAAGTCTTACCCAATGATTGCTTTTCTAGAATTCATAATCATGAAAAAGTGGGTTAAATCATCATACATTAAAAACCTGTTACAACCCACAATTTGATGTTTAGAAACTATCAAAATCTAATTTTTGTTTGATGAAATCCGGGTTTACAACCAAAAAGATCAAGAAGATCAAAGATAATTCGGAAACTAAAATAGGAGCCCAACATCCAGTGCCTATGCGCTGAAAATTAGTTTTCGTCTTTATAGCGCTCGGGCACTGCCTACTTTCCGGTGATACTTTTTGTGTTGAAGACTTCAGGATGTCTAGTTTCCTCTCCTAAAATTTTAGAATTTTTAGTTAAGCATCCCCGAAGATATTAATTTATAAACTTGATGGCTTAAACCCTAATGTTCTATTTAAATTCATGTTTTCGCTTCATGTATGCTATGTTTATTAATCCTTATATGATCCTTGTATGATGTTCTATGATTGTTAACTATCTTTTTAACATATTATATAACATTGTCATCATGTTCACGTCATGGCCTAGTATTTAGATAAGTAAGCTAGTCTAGGTTGGGATATAGAGCCATATCATTGTTCAGACTAGGACGGTTGTATCTGAGCATCCTGAAGCTCGAAGTTTCACACTGGTCAGATTTTGTGTTTAATCGTTATTTGGAGGACTTTATAAACCTCTATTTGGCAATGTTTAGACGATTAATCATGATTATACCATTTTTCTAACACGTTATTGTGTTATAGCTACATGTTATCATGTTATCAAGTAATTAAGTTATAAAGATATAAGTATCAAGTTCAAATATTAGTATTTTCAGTGTTAAGTCAAAGTGCAAGCCCTAGACCTAGCAACATATTTGTACTTAGTTTTATTTAAACTCAGGATGGTTTAGTAGATGTACAACACTATAGACTTTGGTGTATCTCTCTTAAATAAGGACTAATGTCTACATTCCATGGCAAATATCTCGACGGTGCTAGTGATCACTATTGGTTTTTTAATCATGTTATCACCTGACAGCCCATAATACAATAAATTGGACATGGCGGATTGGACTCACCAGCTAATTATGGACATGGTGGATTAGACTCACTAGCCGATAACGGACATGGCAGATTAGAGTCGCCAGCCAGTAATGGACATGATGGAGTGACCCATCAGCTAATAAATTTGACATTGTAGATTGGACTCGCCAGCCAATTATGGACATGGTAGATTGAACTTACAGCCGATAATAGACATGGCGGATTGGACTCGCCAGCCGGTAATGGACATGATGGACTGACCCATCAGCCAATAAATTGGACATAGTGGATTGCACTCGCTAGAAAATTATAGACATGGTGCATTGGACTCACTAGCCAATAACGGAATGGCGGATGGGACTCGGCTGCCGGTAATTGACATGATGGAGTGACCCATCAGCAAATATATTGGACATGGCGGATTGGACTCGCCAGCCAAGTACGGACATGGTTGATTGGACTCATCAGCCAATAAATTGGACATGGCGGATTGAACTCGCCAGCTAATTACGGACATGGTGGAATTGACTCACCAGCCGATGACGGACATGGCAGATTGGACTCTCCAGCCGGTAATGGACATTATGGACTAACCCATCAGCCAATAGATGGAAATGGTGGACTGACCCATCAGCCAACTAATGAGCATGGTGGACTAAACCATCAGCCAATAATATAGATAATGATAGGGAGTTTATGGACTTATTTTATTTAATTATATGGCATAGTGTTTTAATTACTAACATGAAATTACTTCCACAGGGTAGCAGCTGGAACTAAAGACTAAGAGACGATTGGGTGGTTCTTCTACCAACTCTTGTGTTATAAATGTGGCTATAGGAAACGGTTTAAGACTGTAGGACAATTATTTTAATGAGTTGGACTTATTTTCTTTACTGGAAGTTATGTAGTATTTAAGTACACCTGGTCTGGTTAGGGCGGGTTGGTTAGTTATATTTTTTAGTAACACCTGGCTAGCCAGGCCCACAATATTGTGTAAAATGACGGGTCGTTACAGGTGGTATCAGAACACAGTTTCTCACAAGCTCACATCTTATGACTTAAGTACCTTGTTGAAAAGTCTAGCCATAATCTTTTCCCATTGTTACCTATTATTAATTAATTAACAAATTCATTCGCTAACATGACTAAGTCATTACTAAGCCGATCGGCACAGTTAGAATCGAACATGGAGAATGTGTTGGGCTAGATTCTGACGGTCATACAGGGACTAGCGCAGGCTTTAGAAAATACAAATTCTGTGGTTTCGAAATGGTTCAGCGGTTTCCGGGAGTGGTAGCAGGGAATGGATCCTTAAAATCGGCAGCAGGTCCTATTAACGCCCCAGATGGTGATCAGGGAAGTGCCCAAGGGTGGGCAGGGTTAGCTGACCCAGGCGAGCGAGGGGAGCTTCCAAACCCATAGCTACTGGTAGTCCGACAAGTGGTGCCGCCAACTGTGGATGATAGTGACCGATACAGTGTGGAAAAGTTCCGGAAGAATGGAGCTGAGGTATTCATTGGAGGGACTAATCCAATGAAGGCGGAGAGCTCGATAGACATTACTGAAAAAGCATTTAGAGCTCTCTCTGTGCCCCACTGCCATCAAGTGAGGTTGGCAATATGCATGCTTCAGGAGGAAGCATCTTACTGGTGGAAATCCATGGAAAAGACTACATTCCATCAACGTGAGATTTCATCCATCTCATTGGCGGAATTTGTAACAGCTTTCAATGGACAGTACTTTCCTGAGTTCATTGTCTAGAAGAAAGCACTGGAATTCGCCACTCTGGCTATAACGACCCGCCATTTTTCAATTATTTAATTGGGCCTAGATGGCCAGGTATTACTTAAACAAACTACAAAGTTGCTGAATTATAGCAATTTAACAACAATGTCTAAAATTGGTTCCCACTGTCTAGGACCGTTTCCCAGTAGCCACACATATTTCTCAATAAAAATTAAAAGGGAGTCCTCATATTTATCTTGCTCCATGCTCTGCTTGTCAATGGCTTCTCCCAACTAATTTCGTATCTGCACACCTGCAGAGGCAATTCCACGTTAGTGATTACAACACTAAGTAGTATAATAGATAAAACAAGTCAAGTACATTCCACTACTTTTCTATGTTAATTTTAATATGCGGTGGAGCGATGCCGCTATACTCAAAACAATGCGGAGGAGGCATCCGCAGTGATCCGCACACCCCGGCCGTAGCCATTGTTTTTGTGGGGAGGCTACCACTACCATGGTGGTGTCGCCCGGACTCGAACCGGAGACCTTCAGTGTGATTCTCAGACTCAAACCAGAGACCTTCAGTGTGATTCCTCGGACCGGAGACCTTCAGTGTGATTCCCGGACTCGAACCGGAGACCTTCAATGTGATTCCCGGACTCAAACCAGAGACCTTCAGTGTGATTCCCGGACTCGAACCGGAGACCTTCAGTGTGATTCTCGGACTCAAACCGGAGACCTTCAGTATGATTCTCACACCCCGTTTGTGGGGAAACTCTTACTAGCCATTCTAGTGCTAGTGTCTCGCACACCCCGGCCGTAGCCTTTTCTGTGGGAAGGCTATCACTGCACTCTAATGTGATGGAGGAATCGCTGAGCCTCGCTCACCCCAGCCGTAGCCTTTTTATGGGGCGGCTATCACTACTCCAAAATAATTCGATGCATTACACAATTTAAGCATATAATACGGCCCCGTGTCGGACTGAGTCAATTCTTTGACCCCGGTTGCACTTGGTGCATGGTGGTCGAATCTGGGCTCAGGCCGACCTAGGCTACTAACAAGGAAAATACGACGTTCTACCCATTATACGTACCTGACTTATGATTTTGTCAGACTATGATCCGCTAACCCTAATCTGAGTGAAAGTAAAAAATTATACATTAGTATAATTTTATTTGCATGAACCTACATGCAACTACATGACTAATATAGTATCAATTTTAAATGATGTAATTAGCTCATGTTAGACTTCATTATTTATTAAATTTTCACCAAGTCTAATGATAATTTATTTTCCCAATTATGATCCCCCATTTACTAGTTAATAATTTAATTATTAACCATGCCCAATACATCATTAGTATTAGAATATTCTTTACGGATTTGCATTATATTTTAACTCGACCGTATCGAGTCAACCCATAATTACCAAAACTGCCATTCCACTTCCCGGACGTCCTTCTCTTCCCCACACCATCTTCTTCGCATCAAAACCAGCATGTCTTCTTTTCCTT
>JAVDBV010001016.1:0-24735 GCA_032619315.1 Piper longum
TATATATATATATATATATACATGTTTGATGCATTTCTGAGTTTATGAGCACTTCTTTGCCATGAAGAAAGTAGGCAATAATATTAGGGTGCGTTGTGTCCTTTGTACGTCTCAATTAAGTTGCAGGCTCTGCTGTGATTTCAAGCTCACTTGTTTATGTTTAAAATGAATTGCGAAAATCATGTCATCTCTTCGAAGTACTATGGGTGTGGTAGAGCTAAAATTGAGGATCGATATGTGGAAACAGGCGAAGAAATAATTCTTATAGTCATTTGACGATGCATGGCAAAATCTTTTTTGGGGAGGCTTTTGACATCGCCGACTGTTGTCTCTTTTTTAAACCATAAAAGTTACCATAAATTTTAAAAAAAAATTAATATTTTTAATTAAATCAATATTTAAAAAAGAATATTTGAAGGTTTTGGGCTCAAACACGAAAGAATTTCTTATGTCACGGATCGTAGACTCGAACTCTGTCTGACAATTGTCGTGCAGTGTTTGATGCACAAATTTGACGACGTGATAAAAAATTAATAAAATTAAAACAAGGTTATGGCCAGTTATAATTAATTATTATTATCATTTTTTTTATAAAAAAGCAGGGGAGTGATATTTTTGAGCATTCGACGTAAATGATGTTTATTAAAAAAAAAAAAAAAAAAACAAACTCCAAACTGCCAGCATTCTCCACCTCCGGCGAACCTTCCCTCAATCCACCGATTTTTATCTTTGAATTTGTACCCAGACTTTTTTTTGCTTTTGCAGGATTTATGATACGTAAAGCATAAGGTTCTGGAATGTTTCATTCCAAACCAAATAGTTGTCTGGCTAATTGATTATATGGTACTCTACATTTGATGTTGTTCAACACGGTCGGCAAGGACTGCATGGAATTTGGACGATTGGGATCTTAGTTTTTGATAAATTGGAGAGTAATCATTCACATGAGAGGCTTCAATAGTCGGTGAAAGATTGATTATGATTACAGGTTAGGCATGTAGGAAGTATGAGGATGTTGTTTATCTTTTAATCTAATTGGTTATCTTTTTTCTTTCTAATCATTTACTAATCTCTTTCCTTTGTTATTCGACAAATAGTAAGCGGAATCAAATTTCATAGGGTATAAAGAGGAATGAATCCATCTTAGATTGTATCTATTTGATTAAAATTTTGGGGGTGGGATTTTTGTGGCCATGGTTACTGTTAGATGGTTGTTTCGACTTCATATATAGAGATGTCTAGAAAGCTGCTCGGTTATATATCCCGAAGGTTTGGGATTCGCGGATAGGCAGAACCTCAATCCGGGCCTCTGAAACTTGCTCTCATCGAGTCAGACAGGTCGGTTTATGATCTAAGTGTGGCTCGTTATCCTCTGCATTTTGTTTGCCAATTGTTTGATGAAATGCCTATTAGGGGAATGGGAGACTAATGTTGATATTTATGTTCATGTGAAACAAGTATTGTTTCTTCGGTGATACTGACATTCACAAGGGCCACGCTCCTCCGTGCTCTCTCCTTCACTATTCGTCACATTAACAACACAGTTGCAAAGCTGGTTGCACTAGGAGCTGAGCTTGACGGGTCCATCAAGTATGAGATACATGGAAAGGTAACTTCGATTAGGACAGAAATGGTCCATATATTTTGAGGAATAAAAGATTTTTTGAAGCGTTATGGTTTTTAAGTTAATCACATATCCTCGCGTTGTTGAGTTCTAGTCATGCTCTGCTCTTGGGGTTCATGCATTGGGTTTGTATGAGCCAGCATGACAGTATTCCGATTTTCTAGCTTATACGTCTAGTATTTGGAAAAGAAAAAATACCAGCTTTTAGAAGGTAATTTTCAATCACTTGTGGGTGGATCACTTTTTGTGATGCAAAAGCATGCATCAAATGAAATTGGCTAACTTGAAGAGGCAAGAATAGTGACTCATGTTGGGATTAACCAAATATTTAAATACTTTTTTTAACACATACTTGATGAAAAGTATCAATCGAAATAAACACAAGTAAACTTTTTTTTTTAAATAAATAAAACAATTTTTTTTTCGAAAACCTCAAATTTGAGAAAAAATTATGGACAAACAACCGGATTAAATTTGTTATATTACAACTTGAAATATAAAATATTCACAAAAAATAAACTCTTCAATATCAATTTATTGTAATTTTTATACAATTATTATAAACTACAAATTAATAAAAAAACAAAAAATATTAAAAATTAACAAGTTAATAAAATTATTATTGACAATTATAAGCGAATTTTAACAAAATATTCAATATTTTTAAATTTACACAATTTTTCTTTATCTCCATGTGGACTTTTTTCTCTAAAACCTAAAGTCAAATAAGAAAAGTGTCTCACATTGATTTTATTCATTTTATACGAATCAAATCTAAAAATCTTGATTTTTATTCAAAACAAAGTTACAATTTCATGTATTTTCAAAAGAAGGACAACCAACCACTCAGTAGTTGAGGGAAATCTTCCCATCTTTTTATCAAATTTTTTTCTCCCCTAATGTTGCATTTCAAAATTACAGGTGGCTTGGTTGCTCACATTCTTGGCTGTTCCCTTTTTGCCATGTAGAGTGTAATAATAAGTAGTTCTCGATTCTCTCGTCTTTGTTGTTGTTACTTATATAGATTGTAATGGTTTTATTTTAATTAACAGCTTTCGTTGTTGTAGTGGCATAATAAATTGTAGTTATAGAAATTGTAGCAAATGGTTCATTGAAGGATTTACTAATATGATTGGTAGAGTGCAAAAATGCGAAGGTTGAGGAATTTTATTCCTATAGGTAGGCTTTTATTGTTGTGCTAGTGGATTGGAACTTGTACGTGGAAAGATGTAAGTCTTCCACTCCTCTCCATCTTCTTCCTCTGTCATGCGCCAAGCTCAGATCTTTTTGATCTTCTCTTTTATTTCTCAACGTCTTCTTCTTGATTTCTATAGCTTTTCCCAGGTGATGTATATTTTTATTTGTTGTTCAAGTACTGGACAAAGAGTAAAACCGAAATAAGGCAAACTAGATGTAACAACTGAGAGTACAAAACAAAGCCAACATAAAAAAGACGAGCACAACAGTACGCAGAATTGAGCTTGGATGGTGCATATTCATCCATCGTGAAGAAATAGTTTGATCCGGTCCTTAACAGATGCATCTGCCCATTCCATTGAATCAAACCAGACTCTGTTTCCTCGAAATGACTTCAAATCAGGGGCACTAGCCGATCCAAGTGGCAAGCTCCTGAGGTCTGGGCAATCCACAACTGAGATGTTTTTCAGACAAAGTAGATCGAGAAGAACCGCAGCTTGACAGAAGCTGGCTAATTTGGGTAGCTGGTGAAGCCTCAAATTCTTCAAGCGAGGAAATGTATCTTTGTCCAGGGCTTCCCCAGCAGTCTCTTCCATTATTACTTTCTCCATCCCTCCGCAGTCCTCCACTTCCAGTTCTTCTAGGAGTTTTATTGAACGAGCTTGAGTTGTACTCAGGAGATGCTTCAAAGCATGGCACGACGATACTTTGAGCTTCTTCATGTTGTTGAAGTCCAAGGATTTGGATTGCGAATTCATCACGGGTCTTGCCCCCACTACTGAAATGCAAAACTTGGGGACTGTCTTCGAGCTGGAATGTTGTTCACTGCTTTTTACGACGTAGCGAGAGAGTTGGGGTGATAGGAAATCAACATGTTCAACCTGCACTTCAACAACGACCAACCGAGGCAGTGACGCTACATCCCCAAACGGAGCTACGTGCAGGTCTTCCGGATCCACCTGCCAGCTGCTAAAACTATTGGTCATGTACAATTCTTCCAGGGAAATCAACGCCGACAAAACCCTCGGGGGCACCACTTTGAGGTTAGCTGTGTCCGATATGTCCAGTAGCTTCAATTTTGTCAGATTCTTCATCTTCTTGGGGAGTTCGCTTATGTTGGTTCCTCTGAGGCAGAGTATCTCCAGCGTAACCAGCCCTGCAACTGCAATCAAGGCTACGTTGGACAGCTGCCGGCAGTGGTTCAGACACAAGGAGCGGAGGTTCGATTTCAAGACCTTGAATGTCCTTGGGAGGGAGGAAATAGGGGTGTTGCTCATGTCAAGAACACGAAGAGCGAGCGCGTCGCGGAAGTAGTCGTCCGGGATTTCGGAAAATGGGTTGTTTTGTAAGAGGAGGCATTGGAGGTGGGGGCTATCCAGGGTGGAGGGAAGCTCGAGGATGGAGTTGTGCATCAAGGAAACCACGTAGTAAGACCCGCCCGACGACATGATGTCTTGGTGAGGCCAGCTAGGGATGGACTTGCCCGGCGACGCGAAGTAGCGAAAGGCTCTGGCGTCTTTCCTCATCACCGACATGGCCATGCTCCGCACGGCGTTGGGCATTGTCACGGCCGTGTGAAGACTGTCGTCGTCCCCGGCGTAGTCGAGGAGGCAAGCGGAGTTGAGCTTCGTCACGAATGCCAAGAGCCGATTGTAGGCCGTGGCCAGGTCGTCATGCTCCAAAACCTTGAGGAAGCCCATGCCGACGCCGTAGGCCTTGAGGTCGGACATTTGGATCTGGTGGTCTCGGGGGAACATGCGACAGAACAAGAAGCAGCGCTTGATGAGGTCGCCCTTGAGGTGGTTGTAGCTGAACTTGAGGGCCTCGTTGGCCACCTTCATCATTTCGTCCATGCTCGGGGCCTGGGAATTATGCATGCAATCGGCCGCCTCCTTCCACACTTCCTCGGTGGTGTTCCCCCGAAGAGACCTCGCCAGCGAAACAATGGCCAACGGCAGCCCGCCGCAGAGCTTAGCTATGATCCGGCCATGCTTCTCCTTGTCCTTGGCTACCACATCGCCGACTATGCGCTTGAAGAGCGTCCAAGATTGCTCCTCGTCCAGCCTCTTCAACTCCACCGTCTTGTCCACGCCCATTTCCCGGCATATGTCTTGTGTCCAAGTCGTGACGATGATCTTGCAGTTGTTGGGGGCGGGGGCGGCGTTGCGATGGACGCCCAGCTGCCCCAGCTTGAAGTCTTCCGGCACAGCGTCGAGAACCAACAGCACCCGCTTCTCTTTCTGAATCCTCTCCTTCAGAATGTTGGCTCGGACGACGATATCGCAGCTGCCGGCCTCCCCCAGCTTGAGACCCAGCCTGGCCGCTATCTCGTCTTGCACCCTTTGGTAGTCCTCATCCCTCATCCGCGACGACGAGGACATGGCTCGTTTCGTGATGATCTCCTTCATCACCGTCGCCACTATCACCTTGGAGAAGACGTCGTCGTCGTCGACGTCGGACTGTTCGTCTTTCTTTCTATTGCGGAGAAGGTTGTTGATGTCCTGCACGAACGCCGTCTTGCCCACGCCTCGCAATCCGTAGATGCCGATCAACCAGACATCTTTCTCCCGCAGCGCTTCCATAACCACTTCCCTGTTCTTCTTCAAGCTCTCCAGTTCGGCTATGTAGTCAGGGCAACGCATCTCCTCCACGTCCGGCGGTGGACGGAAGCCGGCGGAGACGGCACCCGTGAAGCCGTTGGCCTGGTTGCACAGTTTCTCCATCTCTTTCAACTTGGTGACGGCGCTCCGGCTCACCGACCGTTTTCTGAAGCATTCGGTGCAGCAGCTGCAGGTGGCTTCAACTCGGTGTTGGAGCCACCTTGTGTTGTCCTCGATGGCTTTCTGCGCCTCTTTCAACCAGGTGGTCACCTCCTCCTTGATCTCTTCCATGCCGTCCTCCGCCTTGTGCACTTCCCGGTGAACGTCGCCTCTCTTAGAGGTGAGAGTGACGATGCTCTTGCGGAGGCGTGCAACGTTCTTGTCGTAGTAGTAGAGGTACGTGAACTCGGTGTGGACGCAATCGAAGAGACGTCCGGCGACGTCAGTCACCGGGGAGGCAACCACCTGCAGAACGTCGGTCATTTTGTTTTCCGGCTTGCTCTTCAATTGAATGCTCAAGTAGGGGATGGTGGCAAAGGTACTCTCTACTCTTTTCCATATGAGTTCATTTCTTTTTATACCAACATTTTGCAAGTTGCTGTAGAAGAAAAAAATTGAAAGCTTGAATATGGTGATTTTTTCCCCCTAAATTATGGCGCGCAACTTTCCTGTTCCACTAGGCCAATCCTCAAAGACAATGCAACCAATTATCATCTGCTGCTTAAACTCGTACAAAAATATGAGATCATGAGTCAATTTTTTTTAACCAAAATTATCCTTTCTATCCGATCTTCATTACTATAGTCATCTCATATAATCTTAATTAAGGTTCATATTAATTTGAACATTTTTATAAAAAATACTATGTATGGAATCTGTGCTAGAGAGAGAGAGAGAGAATGCAATCAGTAAGTCTTCAGTGTGAACTGTAAAGTTGACGAAGACATTTTAGTAAAAAGTTAAAGTTGAAGACTTCTTTCTCATTCTTTTTCGGTCATGGAAAGAAAGAGAATGACTTGACGTTTTTTTAACGATTTTTGCATTTTTTATTAAAAATTTTAGCTCCGAGTATAAACGCCTCTTCTTTAAGATTTAACGAATTGTTTATTACTTTTTTTAAAAAAAAAATGAAAAATATCTTTTTTTTCTTTAAAGAGAAACAAATAAAAGAATACCTTACCTTGTCAAAAGAGAAATTATGTGTGAATGTTTATGGGCATCAAATGGAAAAAGACTCCCACTTACAACCAATAAGTGGGCATGATGTCCCAGAGACAATTCGTTCATTAAGATATAATACACGATTTATCGTAAATAAAATTTAATATAATATAAAAATATTTTTTAAATAATAAGATAAATATTAATAATTTAGTATTTTAAATATAGACATGTGATTGATTTTAAATATATATCTTATTTAAATAAAAAGATAAATTATAATTATTTATTTTTTATTAATTTTTTTAATAAAATTTTAAATAGAAGATAGAAGTTGAAGTTACTCAGATCCAAATTCATGACCTTCTATCATAAAAAAAATGTTATTATATTTTTTAAAAATTAAAGTTAGTGAGATTCAAACTCGTTGCCTGTTTAAAAGTTATTTTGATTATATTTTTCGAACTCGTTGTCCTCTGAAATAGTTATTTTATTGTACTTTTTTTTTTTGATGGTTGATTCTCATACTTTTTATCTTATATTAGTATTGTATTCCTCTTTTATTAATAATAGTAGATTAATTATTGAAAAAAATAAGATGAATTTTTTTATTAAATATTATTAAAAAATAGAAATTTGTTATTATTAGTGATATATTTATAAAAATATATCAAATGTATTTTGAAATCTAATAATAATTTTGTGATTTAATGAACTCAATATTTATTTGATTCATACCTTAATTGGTAGTTAGAAGATTAATTGTAATTTTTTGAGATGGACTATTTGTTATGAAATTAATTTAGTGACTTTGAATCTTAATTTTGTTGGTAGATAGAAAAATCATAATTTTGTTGTTAATTAGAAAATTTACTATATTATATTGAAGATAACTTATTAGCAAAAAACAAACAATTAAGGTGATGAAAAAAACCTGATTTGTCTCCTGAGGTCCTAAGCTCCAGTTTTTTACCTATGTAAGAATACATGCTTAAAGAGGAAGGCGTTGTCTTAGATTGGCCATGAATGCCCACGACCAGCACTTGGCACATTGGAGCGCATCTCGGTATCGCCACGCGTGCCACCCAATAATTAGTTTTATTATTATTATTATTATTATTATTATTATTATTATTATTATTATTATTAGAGGGCTTAAAGGGGGCTTGTTTGTATATTTCACTCCTTAATTTAATAATTTTAATTTATTTTAAAATTTAGAGACAGCCGGGGCAGCTCATTTGAAAGGCTCATAAAAAGTGCCCTCTTTTATTATTTTTTTCTTTTAAAAGCGGGATAAAGTTTGGCGGAACCTTTCCTCCTCCACTAGGCCAAACTTTCTAAAGAAAGTGGAGCCAATATTTGTGCTCATACAAAAAAATAAGATTACGAATCTTATTTTTCAAACTAAACAAAATTATCCTCTGTTCCTCACCATTCAATCATGATGACTATAATCATCTCATATAATCTCAATTAATTAAGGATCGTATTATTTTCAACTGATACAAAAATGTTATGTACTGAATGTATACTAACTAACTAAAGATGCAGAAATGCAATCAATAAGTCTTCCGGTAAACTCTCTAAAGTTTTTCTAAAGCTTTAGAAAGAAATGAAGAAGACTCTTGAAAAAAATAAAGTTGGAAGACTTCTGGTATGCATTCTCACGGAACGAAAGAAAGAGAATGATTGGAAGGGTTTTTTTTTTTAAAAAAATATTTTTTTGCATTTTTATAAAAGGTTTAAACTTTATCTAAGTATATAAATGCATCTTCTTTACGAATTCACGAATCGTTTATTACGTTTAGTTAATCCTTTTTGCCTAAAGAGAGGAAAACAATTAAAGAATATATCTGAACTTTGCCAAATGTAAAAGCGGGGTAGAATGTAGTGGCGACGTAAAATAATTCCACTGATAACTAATAGACAAGGGCATGACGTCTCTAATGATTACGACGACTCTCATACATCATGGTTGCCCCCCCAGGTGCAGGCTTGCGGCCAAAGAGCAAGGCGTGGAGACATGAATGGCCGCGACCAGGATTTGGCAATTGGAGCGCAAATCCTCTCCAGCACATATATAAATCCTGCTACCGCCACTCCATGGCCCATGAGTGCCGCCCAATAAGGCTCTCATTATTTTGAAAAAAATTATGAAAATTCCTGGAAAGATGATAGATCGTAGCAAAATTATATAAATGAAATATTTCCCTGGAATTTTGTCGTCGGCCACACATCGCAGTTTGCTTTTGCGGTAGCTCTTTTAAGTGTAATAACCTGTTGGGGCCCTTTGGCCCCAAATTAGTTCCTTCCTTTTATTACAATTTGCTTTTGCTTCGGTAACTCTTTAACCTCTCATTATTTATACATTGAGCAACCCATAAAATTATTTTCACCATTCAATCTCTCCTTTGTCAGAGAGAACCTATATAGTATCTAAAAACTCTCTTTAAACCATTAATTAGAACTCATAAAGGAGACTTTCATTTTATAATCGGTTTAGGGAAACATCACGTCTAATCGGACTCTAATATTATTGTTAGGCTTTTTGAACCCCCCAAAAAAACTTAAAATAATTAAAGAAAAATCATAATAGATGTCACTAGTTTCTTAATCCAAAAGCTCCACATATCATCACCCGAAAATTCTCTTTAAACCATCGGCACAATATTAATGTTATAGATCTTTCTTAATTCAAAAATTTAACATATCATTAATTTGAAAATTTTTTAAAATTATTAGGTGAAGTAGAACTCATAAAAGAAGCTTCTATTATTGACGAAAGAAAATAATAATCGACATAGGCAACCACCATGGCCAATATATCGGGCCCCCCTAAAGAAATCTAAAACAATCAAAAGAAGTTCATAATATATTGGGCCCTTTGAACCCCATAAGAGATTTGGAACAGCTAAAATAAACTTGTATTAGACTTAGAACAATTTAATGAAACTTACAATAAATGTTATTGGCCTCTCTTAATACAAAACTTCCCTTAATTTAAAAATTAGTTTAAAAAATAAAAATTTCTCAATATTAATCTATATAAAAATCACTAACATCATCCATAATATTTGAAATAAACCCAACACAACCATGGGGTAATAATAAAATCAGCTCAGCCCCTGTGAAAAGAGTGTGCATAATGCGATATTTGGAATAAACCCAACACAACCATGGGTATAATAAAATCAGCTAAGCCCGTGTGAAAAGAGTGCGCATAATGCAACATCCCTGTTTTAGTTCCAAACTTTCCGATATGGATGCAACTTTCCTCGCTCCAATCAGCGTTACAGCTTTCTTCGTTATCTTTTAACTTTAAACAATTGCTTTAGGAAAAGAGGAATAATTCTTCGTTGTCTTCTACTTTTTTTTTCCCTTTTTTTTTAAAATAAATGACTCTTACTTCTTCAATCGTGAGTATGCTTAGTGTAAGTACTAGAGTCGTGAACTCCGGGAAAGTCAATTCCGTCACCATGGCCACCGCTCGGCCTGATCCCACCAGCTTCCGTCCGGCTCTACCCCTGGCTATACCAGTTCTTCTGTGCTTCTTCGCCTCCCTCGCTCGCTCTGAGCTGCTCACGATTGAAACCTGCCCCCCTAGTTCGAATACGCCGTTCGTTGACAACAATGTTGCCGTCAAGAACGCGTCCCAAGACCTCCGTTCCAACATGGTAAGAAACATCTCCGACGACGGATTCCTGTACGCATCTAATTTCCTGGGGAGATCGGAGAGGAAGGTGTACGGCCTAGCTCTATGCCGCCCGGACGTGGCTGTGGATAGAGGCTGCCGGAGGTGTCTGCAGGCCGCGGCCGATCTTCTTTACGATTGCGACAAGGGCCTGGTCTGGTCGGATGACTGCTACATGCGGAGCGAGTCGTACGACTTCTACGGCGGGGCGGGGAACGACAACTTCTTCGGGCTGAGCACTAAATACCCGGATAGGGACGACGTGGATCCGACGCCTCTGTTTGAGCGGGTGATCGAGAAGGCGCAGAGGCGGAGGATATTGTATGGGGTGGAGAACACGACGGTGTTGAACGGGACGGAGAGCAGGTACGCGATGGCCCAGTGCACCCGAGACATCAACGATGCCAACTGCGGGAAGTGCTTGAACGACCTGCTGCTCAATTTCGGGATGAACTGCACCGGCGTTCAAACCTGCCGCCTTGCCCACTACAACTGCAACCTTGCTTATGCTTCATCCCCTTCCTTCCTCGATGGTAAAAAATCTCGTCTTCATCTTTTTTGTAGTCTCTGCTAATTTTTTTTTTAAAAATAATAGTCTTTTCTTTTTCTTTTTTATTTACTTTTTTATCAAAATATAGGCTGCTCATTTGAGACTACGATAGCTTTTATGGACTTTCTAATATTTCAGTAACTCTCTAATCATTCTTCTTAAGATAAGCGTACAGCTTTCATATACGATATCAAATCCACGGCCACTGTAATGGTCCCACAGATACGTATTTATATTTAGGATTTCGATCTATTTAATTATTTTAAATTGTTTTTTTTGAAAAAGCTTGCACTATAATTATACTCATATTAAAAATATCCACTATGTTGATTGTTTCGAATAGATTTTAATATTCATTTATTTTTATTTGTAACAGAAAATTGCAAGAAAGTTTTTTCACGAGTTTCTTCGTTGCGATTATTAAAATTGATAGAGCTTATAAGATAATGTTTGGCGACAAACTCCGGAGATACCTCTGCTTGAGATTTTGAAAAAGAGAAAATGGAGGCTGGTAAATCCTCTTTTTTTATTTTGTCAATGTTTTATGACACTCTCTGAACAATACCTCCACATTTCACATTTTCTCGATGTTCAACCAAACACATTTTTAACCCGCTATTATTATAATTTATATTTTTAAAAAAAGAAAAGCCAAAACATAGAACAATATTGCATCCAAAGATGAATGTGTAGGTTTTTTTAATGAAGATTAAATAGATATTTAGTATATTTATTTAAAAAATAATTAAGCATAAAATTGCTGATAATTTAATTTTGCATGTTGTTAATACATATTATTTATTTTTAAAAAACAAATTTCAAACATAGCCATCTGGTCTTTAATTTTGACTAGTTTTCTCTTAATTTCTATTCTTCTTCTTTAATATTTTTTGTCTTTTAATATGATTAATTAAAAACGTCCGTGGGTAACTTTCCGGGATTATGCTTCAGTGGATGATCCGAAGGCAAGTGAAGCTCCTAAACCCAGTACTAATCCCAAACCAGGGAGTGAAAGTCCAAAAGCCAGTGCTCCAAACGTCGTTGATCAGAAAAAGAACGGGGTCGTTAGTACGGGGGTCAATTACACAGCCGCTGTCCTCGGTAGCGCGGCCGCCGTATTATGTTTCCTGGTGCTGTGCATTATCTGTTTATGCAGGAAATGCAAAGGTATTGCACTGCTAAATATCATGCTCTTATAATATGACCCTCAATTCTTCATATACCACCCGTAATTATAAAAATTGATCCATGCATGGACGCAAGCGAACGTCTAAATTGTATCGATAACTTGAAATTTTATGAGTTTTTTCAATTGGGAATAATGACAGGTAGACAAAAACCTGGATTCCAGAAGATGGGAAACCGATTAGGCTCTGAACAGAACAATTCAGAGGACCAACTGCGATCCGAATTAATGAATAAGGAAGGTAAATGTAAATTAACGCAAACAATTCCCTCGGCGAATAATTTATTAATTGCTTGCAAAAATAGCTAATAATATTTCCATGCATATATATATATATATATATATATATATATGAAACAATTTGCTTCAAGCTGTCTTTCTTAAACCTTTTGACTTTGGAGAACAGGTCCACGTCAGTACGGATATGAGGATATAAAAGCGGCAACCAATGAATTTAATCCTGCTAATGTGCTTGGCCGAGGTGGTTACGGCACGGTGTACAGAGTATGTAATTGATGTTACAGTAAAATATGGCATTTTTACTCATTAACTTCTTGAGCTTTTAAAACAAGTGAGTTAACCTTCAAATTACCAAAGTTAAATGGTTAACCATCAAAATTTGTTATGCTCATGCTAAGCGATTACAGTAAAAAAATCTACAATCAGCTGATCAGTACGTATTATAATATATATATATATATATATATATATATATATATATATTAATTTGCTCCTATATATACCGCGTGGGTCTTAATATTAGTAAGTCAAAATGCCAACGCAGGGATTACTTCATGGGGAAGATATTGCGGTTAAGGTGCTGTCTAAAAATTCATGTCAAGGAGCCGAGGAGTTTAAGAGGGAAGTTCAAATAATTGGTCAGACGATTAGGCACCGCAGCTTTGTGCCACTCAAAGGATACTGCACCGAAGAAAATTGTATAGTATACGAGTACATGCCCAACGGGAGTCTGAAAGATTTGATTTCTGGTACGTACGTGTACTCATCTTATAATTTGTTCAAATTCATTGCATAAATACAACATAATTTATCATGAGCTGCAACACTATAACCGTGTTATATTGAAGTAACACTTAATTAGAACATCATGTTACGATGCCAAGTAATTGTGCTTGTAGAAATATGAGGCATAAGCTTCTTATATATGCGCTATCTTATGCACGAGTAGTTGTTTGATATCACATTTATAATGCTCCTTATTGCCATCACTTGCTGAGCATGGCTTTGCTGGTATAATATGACACGGATATTGTCAGGGAACCGCAAATTAGAACTAGACTGGAATCTCCGGAAAAAAATTATTTTGGGAATTGTCAGGGGTATACTACATCTCCATAATGATGCGCCGGATAGATATGTGCATGGTGATCTTAAGCTTGCAAATGTTCTCCTTGATAAAGACTATTGCCCTAAGATTTCAGACTTTGGCATGGCAAGGTCCAACGAAGATCATCGTGGGCGCGTGTAAGTTGCTCATTCATGATATATAGAGTGTGCATTTTTTATTTTTTTTCTGCACATATAAATTAACCTCAATATTCATGTGCAATGCTACTCGGTTTCCCAGTCAAATGGATGTGTTCAGATTTGGAGTTATGCTGGTGGAGATTGTAAGCGGGCAAATTACTAATGCGAGTGTGCCTACGCTACTTGACTCGGTATGTTACTCGTATTTTAAAATTTTGAAATTCGGACTTATACTTGGCATGTTATAAAGTGGAGTTGACTCAGAGTTATTTATATTAAAATTTTAATTATATAAATAAAAAATTATATAAAATTAGTATATATTACTCTTTATATCATTGAAATTGATAAAGACATGATTTATATTATTTAAAAATATTAATTTAGTAAATAAAAAATAATATATTTTGATAACTTTCATGGCATGACTCGTGGAGGCAATTGCTAAATCGATTAGTATAAAATTATCCGTAGAGTTTGATTCAGCATGCGACTAATTCAAGCCAACTCAAAGATTTTTTGGAGTATAACATAAGTTTTAGAACCATGATGTTAATTGCACCAACTTCCAAAATAATTAAACTAATATCCGAAATTGTGTTATAATGTTGTAATTAACTTTTAGTTTTCTGAATGGTGCACTCCAATCCCTTGGGGGGGGAATCAATTTGCTGAGATGGGAATAGCTGAGGTTTTAATTTTATTTATTATAATGTTGTAATCAACTTTTAGTTTTCTGAATGACATACCCTTCATAATATAAAATAAAGCCCATACGTACGTATACATATAGGTTTTATTTCCTTATATATTAATGTTATCATGCATTGTATGTGTGCAAAGTGCAGGCTCACGGAATATTTCGTGACGGTAAACTTATCCAGCTGGTCGACCCAGACCTTGACAAGATTAAATGTGGAGAAGAAGCAGTAAGGTTTATCCAGATTGGTTTATTATGCGTTCAGAAAGATGTGGGAGCAAGGCCCCAGATGGATACCGTTGAAAATTGGCTACGAAATGTTTCTCTCGAGTTGGTTGTTCCGAAAGAGCCTGCAAGCTTCGCTGCAGATGGAATGACAACAACCGGCCCAAATAGTACTTGCAGTTGACATGCCGTTGGATTGGATGTGGTAAACACTAGTGTTTGGTAAACTTTTTTTACCTGGGGGCAAGGTGTTTATTAATTCTGAATGATCGTTTCAACATAATATGTTATGTAGTGAGTTTGAACGTTTGTAGCTACTCTGCATTGTTTTTTATTATGTTACTGCATGTGCTCAACAAGTGAAAGTCTGGGAACATGTTAAACCTAGTATTCAATGGATATATGTATTTTTCACCACTTGCTGCTAAGTGTTTAACTCTCTTGCGAACATAAAAATTAAAGATGTAGAATATAGTTTCATATCCACTGTAGATATTCATGAGTTGTGTGATCTTGATAAATGCTAAAATTATATATAGTCTAATTGTTAAGTGGCTAACTAGTTATTTTTTATCAAGCTAAATTAATCTTCTTAAATTAATCACAAATTAAGAAACCCTTTGTGGTTGCTACTTGGTGAAGAAGTTTTGCTTCTTGTGTGAGCTAAGCAACATCAGTCGCAAACATATATAGTGCCCAGCGTTTGGAATCCATATCTTATATATCAAGTGCCTCTTTTTTTTCTTTTTTTTTTTTTGCATGCTGTGAATACTGAAAGTCACCAATAAGTGATTTTGTAGGAATTATTTTTAATTAAGTAAATCAATATAACAACCTTTTTTCCTCCAAATCGGATGATAACCAACTCTCATTATTGTTGTTCGGATTCCAGCGTTTATTGATTTAACTTAGAGACGCATGGAGTGGGTTTTTGATCAACTGAGAGAACTTGATCGATGCATGCTTATGTGAAAGGTAAGTAAGTGCATATGAAATGGTTCCCTCCTTATTAATTAGTAAGACACCTTGCGCTTTTATGACAAGGTGATGATTAAGTATTTACATTCTACGACTAATTAGATACGCATGCAATTAAACTTTCGCTGTTTCACTTTGATGAACAATTGCGGCAAATTCTAGCCGTCTTTGGACAACTTAACATGTCCAGCATTTGCTGGCCTTTGATCTTTTTCTCCGACAAAGAAGTGAAAATTCCTTTTCATGGAGCTGTAGAAGAGCATACCAACGAGAAAATAGATCAGGAGGTGGAAATCGAGTTCGATTAAACATCATGTCAAACATGTGGTCATGGGCCAGCTTAACCAATCGATCACTAATAAGTTCACTCTACTCTTGTGTGCGTGCCTGCCCAGTTTCTTTCTATTAGAAATACCTAAGCATTTTCAAACAAAGAAAGAAGACACAATCATTTTCCATTCCCAGCTAGGACCAATCCAATTGCCTAGCCTTTAACTAAACAAACCCCATTGCTCATCATTGCATTCCACCGAAAAGCGCCTCGGCATCCCCTTTTGCTAAGAGCCAAGAACCAAACCTCCGCATAGCCAAAGCGGATCACACTTAGCAGCAATCCCCATTTTCTTCATTCTCTTCTTTTACATATCTGATCCAAGCCCTCGATTTATCACAAGATTATGATTTATGCCGACGACAGATCCAAGGAGGAACATATCAGTCCAAGTTTAAAGACTTTTAGAGCTCTGGGCTGTGGCTCACATTTTGTCAAAGATAAGAAAACTCATGGCTTCACTATAGTCTATAGGAAGCTAGGAAATGTTATTTTCCTCTTATCTGGCCCTTTTAGCATATATAAGAAAAAATCACGTACACATAGACGAGCCACCTGCACTATTTGCACTGAGCTTGACTAGCGCGCTTTGTTTACATGCATGGTTCACCTTACTTTCATAAACATAAGCATAGAGGGCAATAACCGAGGCATCAATTCTCCAAGAACAGGAAGATCGTCAAGAAGGAGCGCATCAACGATCTTAAAGCTGCTGAAGCACTGCCTTCTAGTAGCTGGATTATTGACCTTCACAACAAGCTTTTCCACGCCCGATAACTCCATGGATGTAGTACCCTCCACCGGTGTGCTAAGTGTTAGCAACTGTCCGACATGCCCGGCGGTATGCTCGTCCACCTCGCCGCCTCCACCGCCGTCGAGCACCTACGGCGCAGCGGAGCAGGCTCCACCACCGCCGACGGTGTCCTACTACAGCCGGGGACCTCCCACGGCTTTCTGCCCCCCGCCTCCTTCATATCCTACAAACAACGAGAGGGCCCCCAATGAGCAGGTATCAACGCCACCAACCATGGAAACAAGGGGAGGGCATACGTATTCTTATTACTACTTCTATGCCTCACAATCTACACATCACAGGCCGTTACCTTGCTTCTCAGCGTCCTTGATAAATATTGTCATGGCCGTTTCTCTTTTTTTATGTATAAATTTGGTTTTTGTCAATTGAACTTGTGTTGGATCGATTAGGAGTTAACGTAGATATATGAGCACTAGAACTTGTGGAGCATGAATCTATGATTTTGCTTTATGAGAGCTTTGAATTTCCTAGCAACAATGTACTCGAGATGGGTAGTGTTGTGTAGTTCATTAATAAGATCAAATATTGCCAGTGAATTCCACTGTTATTGGGAGATTATAATGTTCTTTTTCGTTTTCTGCAAAATTCGGACTTTTGCAACGATCTCAGTCCAAAATTTGTATCCATCTTTATTTAATTATAATTAGTTGGTTAATTTTGATCACTAACCATGTCGATGGTCCCCCTATTCATCTAATTCCATACCATCTTATTATCAAGTACATTCAATTAAAATGTTAAAATTCATAAAACATACACACGAATTATCCTATTTTTTCCATACCCATAAGATTTGGGCTAAACCTATTATCTTTATAAGAGCTAGTAAGCTATAACATTTAGGTATCTTAACTCTTAAAAGCCTAATAAAAACCACAAATAGTTCGCAGTTTTCAGCCACCAATATCTAGTTAGCAAATAAGTATCTATTAATCTATCTATCTATTATCAGTTACCTATCTACTTAATACATCTATCTGTTAATCTATCTATCTGTCTACCTATTTGGTTAGTTTAAGTCTTCTACTTGTCGTCCCTCTTACATATTTTTTATTTTTTTAATTTTGAGAATTTTAGAGAACCTTCTAAGGATTTTTTTTAATATAAGACTCATCCTCGTGCTAAGTATAAGATTTGTCATATCTTCTTCGTATATTTGCCACACCTCTTTCTTTTCCTAATATATATGTCATATGATAATCACACTTTTTAAAATATCAGATCTTTGAAATATAAGATTTTCACTACCAAATCAAATCTTTTTAGGTCTATAAAATTGTCCTACATATCTTAGATTCTTCAAAATGGAGGTGGGCTTCCTATAATAAATTTATCCACGGTCAATTCTTGAATATAGTAATGCTTCGAGTAATTTTCTTACTTTTTACAAAATTTGATTTGTTTATGCTTTTCTTTTATAATTATTATGTGAAAACCATTATTTGATTTAGTTTCAAGTTTGTCTAGAAAAATGATACTATTATGTTCAGATTTTTTCAACTTAAATAGGGAAATTCATTTACAGAAATGACCAATTTTTTAAGTTTTATTTATGTGATATTGAATTTTTTATCTAATTTAATAGTTTTTATTAATAGTTTTCAAACAATTTTGGAAGATACTGTTCGAGTTTTTTTTTTCAAATTTCTATTTAATAATGTTAACATTGCATCTTTTTCTTCAAAATATCATTATTAACAAAATAATGGGCGGTTCCCGTGTGCAAATACCAGATGGGCTAATATATGAGCATATTATATTATATATACTAGATAAGATGTGGTATGTATTAAAAATGGGCTATAATTTTATATATTTTTTTTTATTGAATAATAATGATTAGAGTATAATAATCAAATAATATATAATTCTAAATTTTAAAGATGGAGATTTTAATTTAATGTGAAGACTGATTATAATTTTTGGGTCTTGGGCTTGGGGCCTGATGAGCCCTTTTTGGCCACAGAGCCTATTTCAAGTTTTGAATTCGGCCCCGCCCACAAGACAGCGCTCTCTCCTCTCCACCTCCTCCCCGGCCACCGTCGCCATTCCCCGATGGCCTCCGCCGGCCGCTACGCCGCCGCCTCCCACGACTCGAGATCCGCCCCCGCCTCCTCCACCATCACCTCCGACCACCACCCCAACCCGAAGCCCCGCAAGAACCTGTCTTCCTTACGAAAGCTCCTCGGCGGCCCCGGCAGTCGCAGCACCCGCGGCTCCGGTTCCCCCGGATCCGCCACTCCTCAATCCCTCCCCCGCCCCAGATCCGCCGGCGAGCTCGCCTTGTCCCGGCCGCCTAAGAACGACGGTGGCTCCATGGTGAAGAGGTTGATGGGGAAGAAGAGCAAGCCCGAAGCGGCGCCCATCGCCTTGCAGCTTGCCCGCGATGATCTCAAGAAGGTGGTCGCCGAGCCGGTGGCCGACGCCGGTGGCGGTTCTAGTCTGTCTGGGCTGTCGAAGAAGCTGTTTCAGAGGAGTGCGCGGCCGGCGAAGGCGGCTCCGACCGAGAAGATCAAGGCGTTGTGCGAGGTGAAGGAGAATACAAGGACGTTGGGAATGGTTTTGCGCAGCGAGAGGGATCTCTTGAACCGGAACAAGGCGTACGAAGACGAGATTGCGGAGCTCCGATTAATTGCGGAGGCGAGGGACAGAGAAGTAGTTATCTTTACGCTCCCATTTTTATTCATCTATCTTGTTGTTCGGTCCTGATTGCCAGCTCCCCTTCATAGTTCTGCTCCAGAATGTTCTTAGATGATGAATTGAATTGTTTAAAAATTGAATATTTATGCAATCTGATCTTTTATTTGGCGTTTTTTAGTTGGATAAATTGAAGAAGATGTGCTTGAAGCAAAGAGAGGAAATTGATGCACTGAGAAATTCAGTTGTCGCACGAGATGCAAAATTCCATGATGTTCAGGAGCTGGGTGGTCACAAGGACGGATTTGAAGTGATGCAAGCGAATGATTTTATTCCGAGCCTCGAAGATCAAGTGAAATTGCTTAAAATGCAACTCCGGTGTTTTGCCGAGGATCTTGCGGAGGTAATTCTTCTCCATTGGTTGCTTCTTCCATCTATTTGTCTCATTTTGGATTAATCTTCCTGAGCAATAAGGATGTAAGAGAATGGCTCATTATCTTGGAATGCCTATTTTGAATCCTAAGCAAATTTTTAGCTTGTTGTGGCTCTTGTTGCCCTTAATGTGTGTTCACAAAGTTATCAACTATTGTGTACTAGCATGCATGTCTAAGCTCTGTCTTGTGCAATTAGTATTGATGCTAACATTTATTGTTCTTGTAATGTTGCAATGAGCATCCCCTTTTTGTGTGAGCTCAAGAAAAATTGAAAACGTTTATATATTTTTGTTGGATGAAAAAAATTGTACCCTCTTAGTACAATTTTTGGCTATTAGCTATTATCTGTCATCTCAATGTTGGTTGATGTTTCCTCTTTACCAAAAATTTTTTTTGTGTCACTTATTACTTCTTTGCCATTGAAACCGCCTCAAAATTTTACTGCTATTATTTCAAAGTTTAGAATAGTTCTATTCGCATGTGACGCAACACTTGTGTAGGTGATAAAGTCTGCATGACATCTACCCATCACTAGGTTCTTACATTGTTATGTGAATATCTTTTAACATTTTTTAAAACTTTGAATCCGTTGTCAAACAGGTAAAGAGTTCACAAAGATCACAGGCTGACAGACATACCTACGGAGATGCATCCAGTTCATGGGTAAGAAATAATTTTAGATCCGCTCCTTAAATGATGCTTATTAGTGTTAAACATAAATTCTGCATGTTTTTCGGTATTCAACAGATTGAGTCGCTTGTCCTTGCTACTTCTCTTGACAATAGACCGTATATTCTGGAATTATGTTTTTTTTCCACAATCATTTATAGACAAAACTAAACAATTGTTCATCTTCAATATAAGTTTATTTTTACAATAGTATTGTAGGAGTTTATCTTTCTTGTTTATTGTCAATTATCGTGTTTAAGATTCTCTGCACAGACAAAGACTTACATTATTCTCCCATTTTCAATAATTCAATTCAATAATGATTGTGCTCCCAGGCGTCTTGTGATCCAGTTACTCCTACTCGTAGTCTGGATGAAATGTACACCAAGGATCTGAATCCATGCTTGACACCTTATGATTATGAGAAATCCAAGGTAAGAAGTTATTTGGTTTTGATAAAGGAACCTATAATGCATGTTCGTGTAACTGTGAACATCGGTCATTCTTCCAAAATAATTTTTACGCTCTTCATTCTGTCTTGTCTTGGTTATCAGTGGTTGATAATAATTATGATAGTATAATTTTGTTCTTATTTATCAAAATTCAAAATTGTGAATTGGCAGGAAATTTTGCCAATTTGTTTTGGTTCTCAAGAGAAAGGGTTATCTGGAAATATTGAGGAGATGTCCGAACACTCTAACTCTAACGATGTCACCAGTGGTTTATTCATGAACTCAGAAAGCTGCCAAAGTCGAAGTGCAGAGAATGCTCGCAGTGTCATTTGGAAGTCAAGCCAAAACAGGTTTTCCAAATTTCCCATTCCTCAGAAGTTCTTTTGATGTTCAGTGTGGCTTACGGCGAGGAAAGATGCAAGAAAAGGGATTGAAATTTTTCTATAAACTTTATTGCCCTCAAGCATGGAAAGAAGTTATTTATATATAATGCCAAATAGTTATAAAAATAGGCTTCTTGAGCAAGAGCTATTTCTGCTCAATGCAGTTGATCGAGGCGAACTACCTGTCAATATGCAAAACTTTTGTTTGCAAAATTATTATGACAAAACACTGTGCATGTTTGATATTATAACATGTTTTGAGGTGTTTTGCCAAAATTTGGTCACTGATTGTGAGAAGTATTCATAAATGTTCTACAAAATCTTCTTTTTATGCCGTTGTAACTCATATAGAAATATTCCCCCGGCAACCGAAACATTAAGAGACTCGGCACTTTCTGCCATTGGTATAGTAACCAGCTCGCAAGCATTCTTGGCTTCCATAGAGAGGCCCTTCCCTTCACTGCCCAATACTAAGCACAAATGCTTATTGGCTAAAGAATTCACAAAATTTGGGGAAAGCAAAATTGGGGCTTTCCCTTGGATGGTATCATCAGGGTCACCTGCCAGCATCTTTACTTCGAACTTTTCCCGGAAAGTTTCAAGATGATCCCAGCTACCAGAAACAATAGACAACTGGAAGCAGGCTCCTCTGGCAGCCCTAAGTGCTTTTTCATTGAAAGGGTCACAACAACCAGGAAGAAGGAAAACACCATCCTGTCATCCAGGAGACCAGATATGAAAAACGATCAGTCACTTAACTAGGGGAAGCAAAACTAGACTATTACAGTACGGAACAAGGCTTATCATGAGAAATCGAAAATTTCAGACAGGACCATCAAGTTGAAAGACACAAACTCCAATTGATTTGATAAACATACATTTCCCAACAGCTAAAAGTAAACACAAATATAACTCACGTCACCGAGTAACATCTAATAGTTATTCCAAAATGCCGAAAAGACTATGACTTCCATTATTGCAAAAACTTAATTGAATGATGCAATGCAATTGAAGAAAGTAGATTGGTTTATCGTAGAGAACATATCACTTAAAAAAATGCTGTTGCTATTTCATTTTCTCGCTCTTTGGTATTTGATATTTAGTATGTAAGTTTAACAAGGAAAAATGGTAAGCATCAAATTTGATATTATGCTATGAAAATATAAAATCAGAAAAGTTAGCACGCTACACAAAATCAAGAAAGGTAGAGAATGGGAAGCTTGCATAATACTCGTACCCATCTAAAAGCCATTGCAGACCTCAATAATGTGCCCAGATTGCCAGGATCCTGCAGAGAATATTGGTCATTCAGATTTCAGAGTAGGAGAAATGAGGTATTAATAAGGAATTATTAACAACTTGAGAACTTGATATGAGGAATTCACACACAAAAGAATTGCTTGGATATTAATTTAGGGATAATACTAGAAAAGACCTGGATTCCATCAAGGGCCAGCACCCTATGAGGAGAAGGAAACCAGTGCTCGCAGTCAGGGGCCCTCTCATTATCATCATCATCATCATCCACGCAGTGGAAAGTGGCGGGAAATCTCATAAGCGCAACAGCCACAGTGGAATCCACTGACTGCAGCCCAGCAAGCTTTTTCATCACTGCGGAGCTCACATGAACAGCTCGAACTGGAAAATCAAACAACTCTCCTGGAAGTTCTGAGCCATCAAGCAAGAATATGCATTCCACCGATGTTTGTGTCTCCTCCTGCGATGCTTGAAACCGTACTATCTCACTAAAAAAAAAGTACACAACTGATCTTCAGCAGCTTTGTTTTCTTTGTTTTTCAATCATAACTGTCGCTCAATACCAAAAATCTTCCACAAATCAGGACAAGTAAAGTTCATTCTAAAAGAGAAAATTACTTTTTTATTAAAAAACCAAAATTAAAGCAAGCAAGTTGTTCAAAGGGGAAAATGACCTGATGGGGGTGAGGCCGACGAGGAGAGCGGCGGCGTGGGAGTGGCGGTAGGAGGAGCTGAGGCGGAGCTTGAGGCAGTGCTTGACGAAGGGGTTGGAGGGGCTAGATATCATGTCCACGTGCGGGGGAGGGAGGTAGAGATTCCTCGGTGATGATGTTCTTGGATTGGTAGGCTGGCCATTGTTGTTGCAGACACAGATGCGTTGTTGAGGGATTATCCCAAGGCATGAAGAAGAAGCAGCAGCATGCAAGTGGTGTAGCATTCCTTCTCCAACTAATTTTGGATAAACTCGCTCTGTTTCCTCTCTATCTTAATATCTACAATCTGTGATTTCTGGAATTGGATTTGCTGTAACCAGTTACAAAACCACAATGAGTAAAATTAAACCCTGATAATTGGGACTAATAAATAAAGAAGCCAAAGCTAATGCAAATACCATTCCCTCGTTCCTACTAAAAATGATTATTATGTATATAACACCTACTATTTTTAAAAAAAAGTATTTACATTATGTTACAGAAATATCATCAATGTCTTCTTTTATTGGAGGGGGAGGGGGGTGGGGGAACACTCTGACAACCGTATACCTATAAATCGGCGTACCTACACGATGAAATCGGCGTGTACCTACCCGAATATGAACATTCACAGTGAATAAGTCACTGTGTCTGGGAATATTATTAAAATTATAACATCTTTAAGCATGCATATATTATTTTGATCAAAGGTGTTCAATGTTCACAGCCCCGCCAGAGTGTTTAGGTTACCTTCAAAGCATCTCTCTTTTACGACCACCTAAAATGCCCCCATATACATCCCAGAAATTACATATAAACTTTGGTTAAGAATCACACAAGGCGATTGCTTAATTTTTTTTTATCTTGGTAGACGTAACAAGATAGTTATCCTACCCTAAATTCAAATATTTGAAAATAAAAAATTTTGTGAGATTAATATTAGGTTAATTAGTTTTATTTAAATTGAAATAACAATTCAAAAGTGCATTTCTTTTACAAAGACAAGCGTGGGTTTGATTTTCTCATTTAAGCCTTCTGGGATGTTGGCATGGCCAGTGAAACACTCTGACCAGGTAAATCTTTCCATTGCTGAGTGACAGTTTTAATCTGGGTAAAAAACTGTACGCCTGCTTTGCCTGTTAAACCCAAAATATTAAGTTTCACCCACACTCTGTCATCAGAAATCACGAACTGGTATCTTAAAAGTGAAAAGAAAAAAAAAACTAAGAATTACACTCACCATAGAAATTTAGGTCACCAGCAAAAGATGCCTTCGAGCCTGTGAAGGAGAAGAACGGCAGAGGTACAGGAATTGGGACATTAATGCCAACCTTGAAGTTGCAAGAGAGAGAACTTTTAAGTACTCAAACGAGGTCAGTATTCAGACAAAAATTTTAACATTTTAGAAGCAGCAATGTGTTTTTTAGCCAATTGAACAATCAAAATGTTACTCTACCTGGCCAGCTTCAATTTCATGTTGAAATTTTCTTGCAGCAACACCTGAAGTAGTAAAAATGGATGCACCATTGCCATATCTACAGAAACCCAACCAAATGTAACTGCATAAGACCAAAAATGTCCCTAACTTTTTCTTAGCAGCTGAAGCAACAATAGGAACAAATATATCTGTTTCTGCCCTAGGAACCTGTCGTTCTTATCACCA
>JAVDBV010001018.1:0-20991 GCA_032619315.1 Piper longum
TATAGCATCATCATCCTTTACATCATTTTGGTAATATTCTTGGATTTGATTGTGTACTAATTTTAGGGTTTTAAAATTATGTTTTTGTAATTATGAAAAATAATTGACTAGTTAATTAAAAATGTGTGCACGTCCATAATTGGTTCGGTGTAGGAGCTCGCCACATGGGTGCGATACCTAGGTCCATTTAGGATTCGTACTCTTGATTGTTGATCTATTTCATTGTTGCTTTGGATTGTATATTATAGGACATGTTAAGTGGTGATTTATCGAACCCTACTTATCATGGGTCATTTTAGCGAACCGTTTTCCAAAAATTAACAACCATCGAGGATGAGATCCCTCAAGTCTGATTTCAAAGACAAGATCTAGTGCAAGTTGCCTTCGGGCCTAAATTATTAAATCCCTTCCTAAGTCTATATGAGATTTTTATCAACTTTTCAGTGAATCGAGAGATATGGAAATCAACTCGCAATTACCAGGAGCCAGTGCACGTGCCAGTCACAGCTGGCTCTAGATTAGTGAGAGGTTATTCCAATCCTGAGGGATCCTGGCAACCCGCATTTTGAGTTCTTCACACTAGGAGAAATGTGGGGTTTACGGGTATTGTTAGTACAACCCACGTTTGGACATGTGGTTTAAAGGATACTAAAGGCGATTACCTGAGAGTACTCGGTCTTCGTGCTATAGGCTAGAAGAAATATGGAGGATCAGAGAGGGTTTAGGATATACTGGTAGTCCCGAGGTACCAGAAGAGAAATGAGAAAATGCGGAAAGAGGCATCAGACCAATCAGTTCAAGATGCTATCCAGACTGTAGCTCGATGGTTCCTTAGTAGTAACACTTATGAGAATTCTACTAGAGTATATGCATGTTTTTCTTTAATGAGAGTTAGCTCTCATAAACAGTTTGATAACAGTTATTTTCTAGACCGGTGACAACCGTTGCTGACGATTTTCTATTATATATGTAGGTGAGTACCTAATACAACAGGATATGCTGAACTTGACGAATGAGTAGTGACATCCTTGCACACACATATGCATGGCAATAAGACATTTAATTGTGATGCTGGTGAATGTGTAAAACTTGTTATGAAATATTTTGATCATGTTTAATACACGGTGAGCATGTTTTGTGACTATAGTAAACTTCCAGCCATGGGAAAATGAGTAGTAAATGGGTCAAAACTCAGCTAGGGACCATGACTTGGAAAATGATGTGATGTTAATATAATGTGATGTTGTGATATGTTTTTGCTATCTATTATATAAATATGGTGTGATATGATGATAGAGAGGGTGGTTTCCTTATTGCACTTTTAGGGGAAACCATGTCCATCTATTTATAGGACTTTTATAATATTTAAATAGATTTAGGTGTGATTTTGATTTCCTGTGTGAATTCTTTTTTTTTTATGTCATATCATTCATGTAGTGTCTTGCTAGGCTGTGCATTTCATACATTCATTATGACATGCTTTTCATCTTATGACCCTTAGAGTAGGTCCCTTTCGCTTAAGCTTGGGTTGGCGAAATTAATCGAAATGGGAATCTATTTGGTCACCAGTAACATTTCCAGTTCGGTTAATAGCAAACCGGATATGGGGTGTTACAACATATCATCGAAGGCCACTTGGAATTTCTCCCAAGCAATGTCCTTAGGTGCTTTCCCTTAGAAATGAACTCTCTTGGCACATCCTATCAAGTCCTTACCTTGCCTTTGAAAGCACCCATAGCTATTCAAACCCAGAGCTCTATAGGGCAATCCATACTCTCGAACACTCCCTTGGTAGTAATCAACCATTTGTTTTCCTTTTCTAGGTCTAGATTCCCATCAAATATGCCACCTCCATTCTTCAAACATTTCTCTACCTACCACGCACTAGGTTTTTCCAATTGAGGAGTAGTTCTTTCCCTAAGCTCAAGGGTTCTTGAAGGTAGAATCATTTCTATATTTCTAGTTCCGTTGCTTTCTTGCATAGGTGCACGAAATGAAACCGGAGTCACATCATGTATCATAGTCATCGATAGAGCTAGTGGTGTACTTGTCATAGGATTATGTGTAACACCCCATTTTGGTTCATCCGTGAACCAACCTGAAAATGCTATTGGCGACTGAACCATTTGTTATTCTACTTGATTTAGTTAAGCCGACCCGGATCTACCATTGGCATCTCAAAATAGTCATGCAAGCAATCAATGCATGGATGAGATACTTATGTTCCAACGTTGTTCTACATGCATGCTATGATGTGCTATCAATTATAAAACAAACCAAACCAACGAAAAGTTTAAAGAAAATATATATTTTTAGAACAAAACAGACAAAGTCTCCCTTAAAAGTGCAACAAGGACCACCTTGTCAACAACAAACAATATATATTTATATCAATAAAAATATAAAATGTACTCAAATCACAACATTTCCTTCACATTCCAGTTATCATTACTTTCTTCATCTTCTTAGCCGAGTCTAGACTCCATTGCTCAGCTGTTCATTTCTATTCATAGTTTCATTCCCATGCAAAACATTTATTCATTCGCAGAATGACATTCAAAGTTCATCATTTGAATACTTCAACACTCATCATCATCAATTACACTCGGTATGTACATGTGTGCGCAATTTCTGTGCTGCTCCTCCACGGTCCTTACAATGCTGATTCCTCGTAGTTCTCACCTACATAGATAATAAAAATCCATCAATAACAAGCATCACTAATCTATAAATAACTAATAACGAATTGACACAGGAGAACAGACCTTCCTGTTGAATGAAAGGATCATTACTCTTCCTCATAGAATCTCTCATAAGGGCAATAACTAGGAGCCGTCGACCTCGCGCGATGACACCCAATTTCTATCTCATCTCATTCATTGGTCATTTTAAACTATCCCTTATGCCATAAAATCATTTTCTTTTCTTTCAGCTCTCTACATCCTCTGTATCACTCTTGGCCTTGAGTACAGAGGCCAAGTACTCTCAGGCATGCGCCTTTAGTACCCTTTGAAGCTACAAGTCTAAACATGCAGTACATAGTAGTACCTATAAACCTCTTCACTTCTCCGGGTTTGAGGAACTCAAAGGTGGAGTTATCAGGATCCCTCGGGAATAGAACAGACGCTCACCAATTCTAGAGCCCGCTTTGATGAACACATGCCCTATCTCAAGATGCGGTTGTTGGTTTTCCATCATCGCACATCACTGAAAACTCAAAAAAATATATGTACATAGGCCTGTGTAAGGATTCCAATATAATAGCCATGAAGGCATCATGATCTGGATCTTAGTTTTCAAAAACAAACTCGAGGGATCTCATCCTCAAAGGTTATTAATCTAGAAATCTCTTATGTCTAGATGGCCCGTGTGGAGTGGGATACAATAAATCCACCACTCGACACATATTCTGACCTGTTAAAGCAAAACACATTAGAGTATAGAAGTCAAACCAGAAGTGAGTCCTAAATAGACTTGGTAGAAGATCCAATCGTGTCCACGTGCTTAGGTGGCAAGCTCCTACTCCGCACATACACATCAAACTAAAAGCTAACGCCTGCTTATGAAACATTCACACATCCTATATATCATACATATCAAGACATACTCACATCAATCGTACATCAAGTCATATAAGATTTCCTACAATGTTGCATTAGATTATGATACTTACTTAATTTACCAAATTAGTTCCTTATAATTCAATCAAGTAATTTACTTTTTTTTTACAATAAAATAGTTAACACATCAATTCATCAATCCTAACATGTTGTGCTAATAATTATCACCTTTAAAATATTAATTTGGAGTTAGTTATACCTTGCATCATTGAAAATTGTGGATAGCTAGGGCTTCGTCGCTCAGTTTGAGACTCAATATGTCACTTGACGGTGTCTGAAATTTGATCGGGTTTGAGTAGCTGCATTCTGCGGAAGATTTGACTAATTTCAGCAAATCCGGTTTTTCAACGATTTATGGCATTTTTTTTGGCAGTTTACCATGATTTTTTGGCGGCTTTTCAATGGTTTTCCGGTGAAATTTTAGGTGAGACAATCGGGGCTAAGGGTCGGCACCGACTCGGCGAGTTTGACCCAATGGTGGTGGTGGTGGTGATGGCAATGGTGGCGATGACTGCCAGCAGCGGCAATGAGTCAACTTCTGTCAATCGGCTTGTCCGATTAGCCCTTGGGTGACTTCGGCAATGGAGCTATGTAGACAGCGATGAATCGATGCTGGGACAGGCTGCTCGATCATGCGACATCAGGGTGTTGTGGAGAATGGGCAGCATACACGAAGGTAGGGGACGGTGCGGCAACACTCTGGTGGGGTTCGAAGGTGTCGATCGCTGTCATGAGGTGGCCAAAGGGTAATCAATAGTGAGGTTGGGGGGTGGCATCGAGGGTTTGGGGAGAAGAAGGTCGGGGTGAGGTCTGGGGATAGTCTCAAATAAAAGTTGACTTAACTCTGGCTCAAGTTAAAAATAATAACTAACTCATAATAAATCCTCCCAAAAAAAATAGGGAAAAATCCCATAAAATATAATTACCACTATAATATCACAATGATATGTTCTATAACTAATAAACCACCCAAACTACTCTATAACGCATCATAATGTGTTCTTCAACCTAAAAATAATTTTATGATCAAATACTCAAAATTATAATAATAACAGCATATTGTTAAACATCTTTCTAACGTTATCATTATATATTTAGGTACACCTCACTCTTATCGCTCAAAACTCACAGTGGCCTAGACTCAGCTCATGGATCATTAAAGTATCTCGACTCGAATCAATGGTTGAACCGACTAGTTCACTAATGTAAAGATCTTGCTCAAGTCACGGGTTTTACATCCTGAGGTGGTGGTAGCAGTTGTTGAAATACCGGTGGTCTACAAGATAAGGGACTTATTGGCATCGATGGCCGTGGAGGTAAGGACACTGTCTCACTCCTTTCCCCATCCTTAATAGACCTCTTCTATGATCTCGCCAACTCTACCCTTGTTCATCTCATTTATTGTCGGGTATTTGTTTGCATTTCCTTCAATTATTGCTAGGTCTCTCAATGCATCTCCATCACCCTCGTCATGAAATCAATTATCATAGTCATCCTACTGCCTGATCTCACAAATTTAGAAGCTCAACTTTGCCTTGAGGTTGCATGAGTCTGTTCCCGAGTTCTAACATCATGAGACGGACTCAGTGCCTCGAGAATTAGAACATCAGGCACTTGGATATTCTCCACAGGAACCTCTTCTTCATCAACGGCCAACTAGGAGGTTGGTTAGACCCACTACCACTATGAGCCTCTCCTAAACTTAGAACTTTTGGGGGTGTCAAATCTTTAAATATAGTATTGTCAGTCCTTCTCACCATATCTATCTACCTCCTGCTAAGACCATACCAAATCAAAGATAAGTGCACAACAATAAACAACACAAACAAGAGCATACCTATTAGTAGAAACTAGGGATCACTTCAGATACACACATACTCAAAGAAATCTTCCAATCTAATCAATCAAGTGATAGCTCTAAATACCATTATTTAACATCGCATGGCCAGTTCATTTTTTATCCGAATAGAAATGTTATATTATTTAATATTTATCCTCACATATAAGATCTCCTTGATTGCACAATGAACTAGGAATACACACTACTAGATCATGTGTGTGATTGAACATCTGCAAAACCATCTTACCAACTTCACCAATCAACCCTTAGCTTCCAATCTCCATGATCAATTTCCAAAGTTTCACTAAAGATCACCTTCAGTAGCCAAATGTGTGACCGAACTATTGTCGAACTCTGATGCTGCAACTTTTTAACTTTAGGCTTCTGTTTTGGGTTGACTGAAGGGTAACTAAGTCAATTTCTACACAGCTTCTTGTCAAGTCTAAGGTCTTCAGTTGCTTAATGCATGACAAAAGGTTGAAACTCCACCATTTTTAGCCCGCACCTCCTTGTTTCGGTTGTTGAAGTCCTAACCAAACACCAGCCAAAGTCCCTCTAACTTCAACACTTCAAAAGCCTTTTTAAGTTGATTTTGATCTAAGTCTTTTGCTTGCTTTCCCTTAACCAACCTTAGATAGCTTAGAGTGTTGTCACATCAAAATAAAGTTCAACAAAAAAATAAAATACATTCACATCCATAAATCATCAATGATTAATAATTAATATTTGATTAAATTCATTTTAATTATTTATTAATTAATTTATAAATAAAAATTAAGAATTAGTGCTCTTGGGCCAGTGTCGAGGCTCTAGCTTGGAGCATCACGGTGCTGTTATCGTAGCCCCACATTCATCCCCATGAGTGTCACGTTGCTGACCCTCCTAGGTCTTAGCACCGTGATGCTGGGCTCACCATCAAGCTTCACAAAAACTCAATGTCGTCACGCTCGACCTCCTCACTCTTAGAGTTGTGGCGTTGGCCATGCCAAATGCACATACAAAACACCAATATTGTAATGCTGGTCCTCTCGGCTCTCAACGCCATGGGGATGATGTCATCCACACATAATACCAATATATATTGCTGCTGTGAGATCCCTCAACTTAGTCCCACATCTAATACCTACCGAGCTAAGATCCTGTTTATAAATAGCAATGGACTATAGATCTTTAACTTGAGTTAACCATTTTAAAAAAAATGACTTAGGCCCTTTACGTTGCACTTTGGGCCAGGTCGTTATAAATGGTGTCAGAGCCAACCTGGTTCTGTATTAGATGGTGGGTTGGGCTAGACTAGGGATGTTGGCTAGGTTGCCGGTCACGGACCAAAAGGTCGTGAGATGGGGCTAGTAACGGGCCAAGTGTAAGGGACATTGGCTAGGCTACCGGTCAAGGACCAAAAGGTCGTGGGTTGGGGCTAGTAACGGGCCAAGTGTAAGAATTTAGGGAACGAAATTTCCTAAGGTGGATGGATTCTGAGATCCCTCAAGTTAGTGTCACATCTAATACCTATCGGGCTAAGATCCTGTTTATAAGTGGGAATAGACTATAGATCTTTAACTTGGGTTAACCATTTTAAAGAAATAACTTAGGCCTATTACATTGCACTTTAGGTCGGGTTGTTACAGCTGCAGTACTGTTTCGTAGCGCTGCAACCATGCCAAAGTAAATTAAATTTTAATTTAGTTTAATTTGTGCTTAATTATCATGGAATGAATGTTTGAGTAGTATAGCAAGCTAATTACATTATTCAACAACTACCCATAATAAGTTTTCATACAATTAACAATTATAACAAATTTTCTTGTTAAAGTATAATTGAACAAGATACTTTTATATAATATTTCTACATTGATTACTAGTATGATCATAACTCGATTATGATCATACATCTATTTATCAACAAGAATTCATCATGAATTCCAAAAAAGTACAAGTATTAAAATAATTTAATTTAAACAACAATTAATTATTTTTAAATCAATCCTTTTCATTGTTGTGCTATTTCAATATATCGTGCAAGTGCACCGTTATATAAGTAATAAAATGATGAGAGAGTATCGTTTCAACAAAGATTTGATGTTCTAACGTCATTGTTGATAGCAAGATTTATTAAACCTAATGAATTCATTACAGAGAGAATATGGTGTGGTGAAGATCCACTCTAAATTATCAAGATAAGCAAGAGCTTGAAACTGATATATTACTCTAACTCATAAAAACTAGAGAACAATAGCTATAGTTAATATTAGTTCTCTTTATAAAATTGGATATGGGGTGTGTAATTTCACTCTGTTGATAGGTAGCATGGCTTTTCATGTTAATCAATTTACACATAATTGTAGTTGATATCAAGGGAAACGAGTTTAATGGTAATAGCCTTCCACTAATTATTACAACCTACTGCCCTGACATCATTTTACAATCTTGTACAAACAAGACCAGATTGGTGTTTTACGATCAATTCCTTTATGTAGATATCTACGAATCTAATGCATTCATATAGTCAAAATCATAAACTACTTCATTTAAAGACATCATCGATCTACCTATTCCTAGTGCTCGATAGAATCTCTTATTCATGCAAGAGTCAACTACTCTCAGTATAAAGAACAATTATGAAATAATCAACTCACAATTAGTGTATCAAGATAATATCAATAAGATATATTACATATCAACTAAGATTCATCATACATCCCAGATCACTAGCGTCTAACCCATGTAAGATTGATAGTATATCATAAAACTTACCCCTGACATGAACTTCTCTTTAGTTGTGTTGCCTTCTTTGTAACTTGGCTTCCACAATTCCTTCTTTACAATTTTCAACTATCCAATAAGGTTGGTAGCATGCAGCACTCCGAAGTTAAAATCGAAGAAGAAGAAGAGTGGGGGAAAGGGTGTGTAGGATCAGGCATCCCCATGTGGTGAGTGAGTGGTGGCATATATTGAGTTGAGGTAGGAGATCTCTCAACTGTTTCTAAGCAATTTCCTATTCTTGGATTAGCATGGTGCATGTCAAGTCAATCATCACTCTTCAGATAGTGTGCTCTAGCTTTGTTCCTTTGTTCTCCCATTGTCTCTTCAACGACTTGTGGAGTTGGTCCATGAAATTCAAATAGTCCTCATTGCAGTAGTTTACCGAGATTGGTAGCGGTAACTTCATTGTAGCTTCCTTCCTCATGTACATGATTTATTATCGTTTAATTCTTGTCATTAATTGGATGTGTTCCTTTCTTTCTCATCAAGATGTCCATCTAACGGCTTCTAAGTGGGGACTTGGGTCAATTAGGTAGATCTATCTGATGGTGAGGAACACATGTAGACATGTGCAGCCTGGCGGGACTAGTCAAGAGCATGTGCAAAGATGTGCAAAGGTGGTCGTGCGCAGGTCTGACCATACAAGGATATAATCAAAAGTTGTCCATTGTAGGTTGATGATGGAGTGGTTTGACATCATCTTGCAAGTGTGCACTGGCTTTGTTCGGGTTCCTTCAAAAGATAGCTTTATTTTTATAATTGATTACAAAATTACTTGTATTTTCAATATTCTGTAATATTTCAAAAAATTTAAATTTTTTCCAACAAATGATAGGTCAAACAATGCTAGGGTGTGGAAATGATGTATGAAAACTATTAAAATGTTTGCTTAGTATACAAAGTATCATTCGTGCAAAAACATAATATTCAAGAACCCATTGAACAACAGAATCCCTAAAGGCGCACTAATGCCAGTAAGAGCTATCTACAAATACTTTTACAAATATTCACATCCCTACAATTCTTAGGACCTTATAATAATCACAAGAATGTACTAAGATATTGGAAGTGATTTAAACAAATTAAGCATAAAGAAAAGAAAGTCACAAGTTGATAATCAAGCTAAGCAAAAGTGGAAGATGAGCAAGTAGGCACAATCATTGTATGAGAAAGACAACTTACAATAATACAAACCCAATTAAAGAGTGGTGTTTGAGGCAATACAAGATCAATTCCTCTAAGCTACTTGTGTTGGTGAACTAGTCAAACCATACAAGTCACTAGTTGGCTTTTAGCATGATTTACTTAACCTCCTATCGTAAACAAGTTAATCTCGAGGAAGGTAAGTGAAGTGTGCTAAACAAGTGCAATCAAATTAAATCAAGCATACACAAAGTAGAGAAAATAGAGAGGATGCAAATAATTTTTGAAAAGGTTCCCCACTAATACATTCTCTCTTTTATCCCACCAAGTCCTTTGGTTGGATATGTCTTCGTAGCTTCACTTTGGCAAACCAACTTGTACAACTTACGAGAAAACTAAGACCTCCTTCACAAGTACCAAGTGCCAAGGAATCTTGTACTCACAAACTCTCTTTTCAAGCACCCCATGATTGCCAAGGAAGCATTCACTCCAACACCCTTAGAGCCTCCAACAAATCTTCCTTCTCAACCACCAAGTGCCAAGGACCTTTGTGAACACCAAGTCTTCCTCTCAATCACCTCCCAAGTGGCAAGCATTCTTGCAACCAGCTACAAACACCCTTAGAGCAACTACAACCTTGAAGGTACACTCCCTTTCTAATATCTAGCAAAAATCCTATGTTTGGAAGTATGGACAGATTGAGTATGTCACCTTAAAAAATTCATAACTAGAAAGTTCTCAACCTAAAATTTCTGAAATTTAGAATAGTGAAACTCTACTCTCTAAGGAATCCAACAAAATAAGTATCACATCAATCGAAGTTTCGTAGCGCGAGTTATAATTTTTATAATTTGATAGATAAACCAGAAAAATCCAAAATATGGAAATGGACAAGATATTTCTTGCAAACAAACAGTCTTGACCAAACACACGGTCCATTGGAAAAAATAAGATTATATGATGAAGAGAAGATATTTATCTGATTATAATAAGATGTAAAATAATCTGTTCAAAAAATATGGAAACAAATTAATATGTAAACAAACAAAAGGGAAAAGCTATTGTAAACAAGTTGGACATGGTCACATGCGAACCAAGCCCATATCACAAAAAAGATGTATGTTAGGGTAAAATAATGTGAGGCTAAGCACTTAACACAACCGGTAGGGTAATTTAAGTGGAGCCATATATGTGTAAAGTGGTTTTGTACTTAAATTGTAACTACGGGTCAATTTTGGTCAAGGACACGACCAATGTTTGTCATAGACAATGTGTTCTAGATCATATAGAATTAGTTATGAGTGTTAGTGTCCTAAAAGGTCAAGGGTTTAAGTAAACTTGTAGAAGCTACTAAATAATTTCTCCTACTCGAGTGAGTAAGTGGGTAAATGGATCTAAGATGGGTAAGGGAGTATAGAATGACATAAGTGGACAGCCTCTCTCTCTCACCCAAATCATAATTCACGTTGTCCACTTCCCCTCTCCTTGTGCCTTCAAAGTCCAAGCATTGTTCTTCTCTCTTCCTTGGGTCTTTTGTGGAGAAAATTGCCTTCATCCCTTCCTCCTTCTAGATTTGGTGAATTAAGATCAAGTTTTAGCTAATTTTGCAAGAAAGAAGGACTAGGACTTGTGTTCTAGGCGAAATCAACAAGGGTAAAGGTTAGTATTGAAATCTAGATCATAATTTCATTGATTTAATGCATCCATATCATGTATCAATATGTTATATTGCTTGCTAAATCAACTTATATATGAATTGCTTACAAGTTCTTGCTTTTATGCAAGTTTCATGAAAGAATAACATAGAATTGTTGATAAGAACAAGAAATCAATCTATGATTGATTTTTATGCCATGTTTTGTTGTTCAAACAAAATATTATCATGATAATCACACAAATCATAAGATAAAAAAATGAATTTAGACTATATGTATGATTTGTTGTATATTTAGATCAAGTTTGTCAATTGTATGTAGTTTACCCACTCAAGATAAATTGAGCAAGTAGGGTAGATCATAATGATTAAAAACTTGCTATAACTCATGATTTAGTTCTCAGAAAGCTTGAAAACTCAAACTTTGTTTCACTAAAATTGGATCTAAAATGAAAAAGATGATGAAATTAGGATATGAAACCTCAACCATAGTGAAAGGGCGCCCATGCACTAGCTTTGATGTGCAAGCGACACATGCGCCAGCGCCAAGGAACTCCACCAATGTCATGGTGCTCTGACTATTGAAAAACTACGGGAATCTAGCACAAGAGTGATTAGTTGAACTTTATATGCCCGAGCCGATCCAAACCCAAACCCTAGTTTTAGCTCAGATCAAAGCGATCATAATTTTTGTTGTAGAGCTCGGATTCAAGAAATTCCATTTGTGTTGTAATCATCATGATCTCTAGCTTTTATCTATAAAATGCTAAAAGGTATGGTTATGTATCCCAGGAGATAAGTGTTTCTAAATTTGAGGGTTTAATTTTATGTTTTATTGATATTATGCTTCATGTATTCTATGTTTGTTATTAGATAATCATTTTGTGATGCATGAATGATATTGTCTACATGTTGAATAAATTGTTTTCATGTTGTATGATGTTTTCTACAACTTAAGTCAAAGCAATGGTGGGGCATAGTCGCAACAATATGTTTTATGATTCATCAAGTTCAAGTAAACAGCCCACTAAAGATGCTATGTCGTCGTCCTCGGTGAATTGCCCTTAGGCGAGATATGATGAAGATTCAGGCTACTATCTTGATAGTGCTAGTGATCATTAGTTGCTCTCATACACTTGGGTCAAGTTTATAGGTTTTGGTACTGACCAACTGTCAAGAACTCCTTAGTGTAAATGCTAAACTCCAACCGGCTACAAGGGTGAGCCATAGGCTACAAAGGTGAGCCACCCAGCACCAGATAAGAGGCACATGGGCTATGGGTTTTAATTAGGAGTTTTCTTCGTTGCATTTTCTGAGTACTTTTATCATCATGCCACAAAGGTTAGGTGATGATGATAATTGTGTTAAAACTTAGGCCTATAAAGTTTGAGCCATAGTTAAAAGTAAAAGTCGCAAAGGTTGGGCATAAGTAGATATCTTCCTAAATTAGAAAGGTCAAACTTAGGGAGAGATTATTCAAATGGTTTAGGGCTGCAAAGGTTCAGCTATAGTACAATATTGATGATCGTGCTTTCATCTTTATATTATTCTTTATTGTTAACCTACTAGGGCTTACTATTAAGTCAAATGAGTTGTGTTAATTAGATAATTATTTATTGATATTTGCTTAACAAGCGAACATTATGCTTAGTTATTTACATGTATCAATATTAAGTTGTGGTCCATTTTATATTATGAATGTCATGTTTATAAACTATAATGATTATAAGTAGAATCGCAATTTAATCATTGTTTTTCTTTCGTACATCTTGTTCTAGAACTTATTGTTGTATTAAGCACTGAGTGAACATGTTTAAGAGATTCTTTGGAGTGATGGGATGAACTATTTTCTCCACTTCAAAGTTTATTTTTCTATTATATGCATATTTTAAGATAATAGTTTTGGTAGACTTTTGCCAGGAAGTGCTCAATGGTTGTATATATAAGTATAGATTTTTAATTTCAATTTTATGTGGAAATAAGTGTTGATCTGGCCCATTAGGTTTATTCCTCTGTATTTTGTAATTATGTTTATACATGTGCATTGGAAGATGACACTAGCAATGATCCTTATTTAGGTATTATATGTGTTAGAAAATTGGGGTAGTTACAAGTTGTAATAAATGCTCGAACACTTTGTTTTGCATGTCAAATTGAATGTGAAATATACTTGGTTGAAATAACCTCTGAGTACCACATCCCTTATAAGATAGACCAATCGAGTGTTAACTAAATGTTTGACACAAATATTTATCTTTAATAGTTATTTTAGTTTAGATGGCACAAAGGATTACCAATCTTCAACTACAACAACAGATGAACAATTACAACAACGAGTTCAGGAGAAGCAACAACAACTAGATAACCTTATGACTGATATGAACAACATGAATCAAAACTTCCCAGCTACTAAAGAAATATTGCAACAGCTCTTAGCCAATTAGGGAGGCCAGCCCAATGGACCACAACTACCTCAAAAGCAAAACAACCTAGTGGATCCTCCATTGGTCTAGAATGTGAAGAACCTCATTCTTCTTGTAGCTCCACTAATACAACTAGGACTTTTCATTCTTGAGAACTTCATTAAGAATGGTGCAAAGGTATTCAAGTGGATGACAATGCTTGAAAAAGCCGAAGCTTGGACCCTTAATAGTCTCAAAACATTCAAAGCTATGGAAGTACTAGAGAATCACTTGGTGAGACTAGCTTCCTGTATGTTTAAGGAAGAAGCCACATTTTAGTTGGAGGTAGGTAGAGGGTCAACTTCATTGAAAGAAAATTTGACATCATTACATGGGCAGAGTTTATGGATGTATTCAACATCCCTTATTTTCTGGGACAAGTTCACAAGCAAAAAGAAAGAGAGTTCACGAATTTGAATCAAGATAAGGAACAAGCAATTAGGGAATACAAGCAAAACTTCATTCAACTTGAACATTTTGGTCCATCCTTTTGTCCTATGGAAAAGGCTCATACGAACAAGTTTGTATGGGGACTCTCATTCTCACTGAAAGATCGTGTGGCTAGTCAGAGACCAGCCACAGTAACAAAAGCAATGACAGCTACTTGCATTGCTAAATAGGTGTTAGCTAAGCAATATGGACCTACATGCAAGAAGGACAAAATAAAATAACCACCTCTCAGGCCAAACATCCAAAAATAATAAGGAAAGTTAGAAGAGGAGAAAAAGGGTTTAAGGCTGCAAAAGTTCAGCTATAGTAAGATATTGATGATTGTGCTTTCATGTTTAAATTATGCTTTATTTTTAACCTACTAGGGTTTACTAGTAAGTTACATGAGTTGTGCTAATTAGATACTTCTTTATTAATATTTACTTAACGAGTAAATATTATGTTTAATTATATAAAAGTATCAATATTAAGTTGTGATCCATGCCATGTTTATGAATGTCATGTTTATGAATTATATTGATTTAAAGTAGGATTACAGTTTCGTTGCTGTTTTTCTTACTTCTTATCTTGTTCTATGACTTAGAAATGTATTTAGTACTAAGCAGACAAGTTTGCATGTACGTAGATAAGAGATTATTAGGTGTAATGGGATGAAGAATTCTCAACACTTAAAAGTTTTTTTTTATTATTTGCATGTTTTTGGATAACAATTTTAGTAGACTTGTGTTGTGAGGTACTCAATGGTTATGATGTAAGTCTAGTTTTTTAATTTCAGTTTTATATGGAAGCAAATGTTGATTCGGCTCATTAGGTTTATTCTGCTATGTTTTATAATAATGTTTAATCATGTGTGTTAGAAGATGATGCTAGTAATGGCCTTAATTTAAGTATTATGCATATTAGAAAATTGTGGTCAACACACCCTTCAAAAGTTCACACATTGAGGCATGGAAGTCTTCTCTTCCTAGCACCTCTTCCTCAAAGGCTTAGGTTCACACACACACTCAATACCTTGAGAGTTTACAAATTAACTCAACACCTTGAACAATGTCCTACATACAAGATCTTTCCTTGGTTTACACTATAAATCACTTAAGAATACAAGCTAAAGATTACACAAATCTTAACACAAACTTGAGCTACCTAATTCATACTAAGAGAGTCTAGGATTCATTCCCTAGCTTGAGGTTTATCCAATCACTTAACTCTAACCGAACAATTGACTGAACGCTAACTGATCAATCATTTTCCATTGCAAAATCCGCTTCGGCTGTCAAGCACATGACCAAATGTCAGCCGAATCATCTTCCTGAACTTTTGTGAGTTTTCAAACTTCTCGATTTGTTTTTGAAGCTCCTACTGAAGACACCTTTGGTTGCCGAACATACGATCGAATGTCTGCCGAACCATCTTCCCAAACTTCAATGAGTTTTCGAACATCTGTATTAGTTTTCAAAGTTCGGGAGAAGACACCTTCAGTTGCCAAACATGCGACTGAACTCCATGCTAAACTCGGCTACTTCTCAGCTCTCCATACTTTGGTTACCAAACCCTTGGCAAAAGGATAACCAAAGTCAATTCCAGCGTGGCTTCTCACCAAGGCCATGATCTTCAGTCATCCAACACATGACAAAAAGTCATCTAAAGGTCGAACCACCCTTCTAACACATGACAAAAAGTCATCTAAAGGTCGAACCACCCTTCTACCTTCCCTGTACTTCCATGCTTTGAGAGCCGAACTCATGACCGAAAGCCTGACCTAAGTTTGGCCAAACTCAAACCAAAATGTTCTCCATTTGAACACTTCACTTCATTCTTCATTCTTTAATGGCTGATTTATTTGTTTGGACTCTTTTTTCACTTGATATATTCATAAACTTGATTCCCTTGATGAAGAATAGACCCCAATGGTTGTGTCCAGAGTGTTTGTCAAGTTGTTTCATCAAGACAAGGTTCAACACATCTATAGAAACCTTGCTTGATGAATATAACTCCAATGTGTTGCGAGCTATCTAAGTAGTTGGCATCAAATTTAATGAAGCATTCCTTAAGCGTGTCACGTTGATCTTCAATTTTTAAGTCTTGAAGCTCATCCCTTATAGTCTATACATCTTCATTACTCAAAACATACAGAATAAGTTAGTCCAATAAACAATGCAAAATATCATAATGGAAATTTTATGCTAAATATACATATGTCATGCAACTAATGGCTAATAGAGGACTGGCAACCTAACATGAGTTAGTTATTCTTATTACTTGATCATAACAATTTTAAGTTCATGTAATCACTATACACTAAGCACTCATATCTTCCCTTACATATGGCATGTACCCATTGCATATATTAACTCTTCACCTAGGTCATCTAAAAAAGCAAATCAATAAAAGGGAAAGGGTAACATACATATGTTTACCTCTCTCACAACTCCACCATGATCTTGCATCGTTTATAAATTATCACTAATGAATTTAGAATCGTAATCATCAAAACATGATCCTAACAATCTCCCACTTTTTGATGAATGTCAAAGTCAACACAATTCTATCCAAAGGGTTGACACCACAATGCCATCATCAAAACACACAAAATTCCATTTCTTTTCCATAAAAACGATTCAAATTCACATAAAACTAATATAACCATGATGCATCATGCATCTCTTATACATGAATTTTATAAAATTATGATAAAGTGACAGAGAAATTAGAGAAAAAAAAGCGAACCAAGCCAAGCCCTAGCCTCTTCCTCTCCCCTTCAACGTCAAAAAATTAGTTGAGAGAGAGAGAGATCGACTTCTCTCTAGACTTATACATAAATTTACACAATTAAGTAGAGGTATTTTAGATATTTTATTCTAATTAATTAACTAAATCATAATATGATTTATATTTATCTAGGAGGGGCTTTACTTCTTAATACAACCTTAACTAAAGGTTCAAACTCCAAAACATCATTCCAAACCTCAATATTCATCACTATTTTGTCATATTAATTTTTTTATATGGATTTTAAAAAGTCAATTCTACATTTTCACATCATTACCTAATAACTTAGTCATAATGTCAATTTAAAACGATTAAATCTCACTCTTTAGAACTCTATTTTACTTGATATTTTTTAGATTTTTTATGATGTCTAGCTTTGTATCCTAAAATTTTAGAATTTTCAAAGACACATTCCAAGAATTATGAAATTTCAAAATTGACATATTTAAACTACCGTGTCTACCCCCAACATGATTAATTCATCTAAGCAACAAAATTCGACACGAGCAAAAAATCTGATATATATTTTTATTTATATGCATTATCTTAATTATTTTTGTTGTTGCACTGATGTCAGAATTGAGTTGGTCTACGTATTCCATATGCCACCCTTTTCCCTCCCTTGGCAGTACTACTCTTCAGAAGTGTGTAATTATAAAATTGCATTAAATAATGAACAAGAAATTTATGAAGTGAACAGGCCAGATTTTACTGCCCATTACGTTGGCTAAGAACATATTCTCGTTGCCCCCGACAAATTACTAAGGACATGGTGAAAAAATCTGCTATAACACTTCCTACAACAAACTCTTTGTAACAGTTTATTCATTGGTGGAAATTATCACAATATAAGGAGTTTAAATGTTAATTACAGTTATTTTTTCCAAATTCCTTAAATTGTGGTGAAATATATCAATTAAGGAGTTGGTTCAAGGAGTTTATTGTACTAAGTATTACAGTAAATCTTTTCACTAGATTAGATTAATTGATCTAACTTTATTTTTTAAATATTTTTTTATTAAAGGCGATGGGACATAGTAGTTTCCTAGTAGCCTGATACATCGTGTTTTTATGTTCGCCTTTTTAGCTCGTTTTAAGAGGAAGATATGATTGACATAACATAAAGTTTTGTTTGATGGATTTGTAGAAAGTGGCATTGCGGTTATGCATGGTAAAAGCTTAAGAAAGTTTCTTTTTTAGTATCTTTAAAGAGTAAAGTTGACGTTAACAATTAGATTTTTCTTTTTTAACAATTATAGCTGAATATCTAATTTCCTTTAACATTTGGTATAATTATAAGAAAAAATAATATGTTATAAGACTTGCAATCAATAATGATTGTAATGCCCAATAAATAGTCCAAAAATTATAAAAAAATATATTTACTTTGCTTCAAATAACTAAAGGACCTTAATTGTATTTAATGGATGGGTGATTTTCTTTAACCTGAATAAGTATTATAGCCATATTACATGTAAGCCTTGGCATATTATTACTCACTTATAACAACTGCCTTGCCTTTCATATTTTGCTCGTGTGTGGCCGTGAAGAAAGTGGTGACATGAATTAGTTGCACATATATCCCATTAAATGTATGTTGAAGATGAACAATAACAAGGATTAACAACCTCATGATTAAGAATAATTGAACCATTAAGACATGGTTTTATGTCACAGTAATATGAAGTCTTTTTGAACTTCCAGCAATGCTTGTGATGTAAATTTGGTCTCTGTACAAGAATATAAAGCCAAAGAATAATTTATCTTTTACTTTTACTTGTGACGTTACGTAAGTGCGGTCGAAGTAGTTAATGCCCATAGTTAATGCGTGCTATCTATTTTGAGTGTTAATTTACTGTTACATCTCCAAAAATGTTGAAACATCCAAATCACCTAATATTATTTCAGAATACATTAGATGACTAAAATTATAATATTGAAATTTAAATAATTAATGGGTACCCGCGATATATATTTTTATATTTATTAGTTCACACTTTATTTAAATGTAAAATTTTTCAACTAATCATTTCCGTATTTTTAAATAAATAGCAAAGCTATACAGGTTAAATAATGTTTGTTATACTATATCAATCATGGACTCATTGCACTGAGAAGTCTTCTAAGAGATTATTTATAACTAAGAACTAAGGATTTCAATATTGAAATATATTAAGATGAAGGCATTGAGATTGGCCAAAATTGGAATTACAAACGTTCAATTGAATCCACCAAGAGGAATACATAATGGACCATTATGAAGTTGACATTACTCTAATTAAAGTATATATAGGCATTCCCAACTATTTTCTAAAATCAATGAAGGGTAGGCTAAGGTAGCATATTTTATCTCTTTAAAAACAGAATAACCTGTTACTAAAGTATAATATAATAAATTTTTATTTATTTTACTAGTATCTTCTTCCATCTATTTGATGCATGGGCTTCCTACAGTATTTTTTAAGGTAAAATAGCTAATTCCTAAGTTCATTAAGTCTCTTACTACTAAAGTGACTTTGGGACTGAAACTGTAATGACCCGTCATTTTACATAATATTGTGGGCCTAGCTGGCCAGGTGTTACTAAAAAATATAACTAACCGACCCGCCCTAACCGAACCGGGTGTTACTTAAATGATACATAATTTATATTAAACCAATAAGTCTAACTCATTAAAATAATCGTCCCACAGTCTTCGACCCCGATTGCACTTGGTGCATGGTAGTCAAATCTGGGCTTAGGCCGACCAGACTGCCCACAAGGAAAATTACAACATTTTAAATGATTATAGGGACCTGGTTAGCTTGTACGTAATCCCGCATAGCGACCAATGATCTTAATCTAAATTTTCTACAAGTGAGCTCAGACTCTGTAACTTACAACGAAACCCATTGCTAAATAAAATACTAATGCCCCTATGTGATGCATGCTTGTGGTGTGTGCTCATATCATCAATATATTAAAAAATAAATAAAAAAATGCTAACAACTTAGAAATAAACAAGTGACACACAAATCAAGACATAATAATAATAATAAATTAATTTACAAATAATCAATGAATACACTCATATATAATTAGATAAATAATAAATAGATGAACATAAATAATACTATAATAGTAAAATAATAATATAATCATAGTATATAAATACCCGGCTAAACATGAATAAATATCATATATATATTCATGTTAGTAAGCATATGATTAATTAAATAATTATATAAATAATAAAATAATAATTCTATAAATAAAGAAAAATACTCATAACATCCAATAATGCTAAATCATGTGAATATGCATCTAAACTAATATAAAGGTTCTCGAATTACCAAAAACGGTAGAGAAACGGGTGAATACGAGCCGAACCAAATCGAACCAAATTGAACCGGACCAACCCGAATGGTTTGAACCAACCTGGCTGGAAAATGGGTTGGGTTGGCTGGGCGACCTAAACTGGACATGGTCTGCCGGACTAGGGAATGACCAGTCGGATGTGAATGTGGACAGGTAGACCCGAAAATGGGTAGACGGACCTGAACACCATTAGCGGGTAAATGGTAGAACGAGGGTGGCGGTTCCCGTCTTTGGAGAGCATCGACGGCGGCGCGGCTAGTGGTGCCGTCGGTCGTGATCGAAAGAGGACGTGACGGTGGAAGTGCTGGTGGTGACGACTGGCAGAATCCGGCCACGGGCTGGCCGGATATCGACCGTAATAGTGAGAAGTTGACGTCATTGGCGGCGGCATTGTCGGCGGCGATCATAGCCACGGAAATGGTCATGGGTGGTCTCAAAATGTAGATCTATATGAGTGGAAGCCATTGGGGAGGTCAGATAGGTAGGTAGTGGCTCGTCGATGTCAGAAATAGCCCGAATGGTGGCGGCGGCGCAAACCGGCTCCAAAATTTCCATCGTAGGCAGTGACTGTGACGATTCCGGTGGTCTTCAGAGGTACGACTGGAAAGCTGACCACAAGGCAGTCATGGGGGTGATGATGCAATGGCAAGGGGTGAGGTGGAGACTCGCCGGTGGTGAATAGAAGTTGTGGCAGCATTAACTCAATGAAAATGGTGGGAGATGTAGATTGGGAAAATAATATAGTGAACCTAGGGTAGAGGTGGACGGCTAGGGTATGTGAAAAATACCCCAATACCCGTATTTCATTTAACCGGGCAGCCGGGAAAAAAATAATATATAATCAGGTCGAGAATATAATATAATTAATCATAATAATTTTTCAACATTCATCATTCCCCAACCAAGTCGAATATATATATATATATATTCGAC
>JAVDBV010001019.1:0-15394 GCA_032619315.1 Piper longum
GGGGCGGAAGTGAGTGGCCGTGCAGGGCGGCAGTGGAAGACCGGGCCGGCACAAAAAAGGGCGACGGGTGTGGGAGAGAATAGGGGAAAGAAATAAAGAAATAGTTGTGGCATTTTCATAAATAAAACTTGACTCAAATCCGACTCAAGTCAAAATTATAACTAATTCTAAATAATTCAAAAAATCCAAAAAATATGAAAAATACCATAAAAGATAATACATACCATAATATGAAAATGACATGTTCTATAACTAATAACCTACCGATTTTGACTAAGTTAAAATTTTATATAGGAATGATTTGGACCGATTCAATTAAATTGATTCTGGACCGATTTAGACTGATTCGATCCGATTAAGTGACTCCCTCGAAAACCGATTCCGATTCCGATTCCGATTTTTGCAACTATGGTCCTATTTCGTGGGGTAAGTCCTAAGGCGCAATGAATCAAATTATTTCAATGTCAATGGGAACGACGCCACGCTCTATTTCTTTTCTTACTGCATCATTTTCACTCATGGGACTTTGAACTTCTCACACCCAGAGAGGCGTACAATTACGGTTTTCTGTGGCATATGCGGTGTAGTTAATTTGTTTTCAGAGCTCGTAGAAGTGATGTATGATGGAATTAGCAAGGATAGGAAAAATAGTATCGCCCAACCAACTGCGGGTTGCACGCCGGTGTAGTTTTGTTTGGGTGGTGTGTGTGATTATTCGTGTGGTGTTCTATCCACTTATTGTTTTATTTTAATATATGCTACTAAGTTTGTACGTCACTTTAATATTATAATTATTTTATTTTGCAGTCCAGTAACTCCTATTACGAATGGGCCAAAAGTGATTATTCATGTTAAATATCTATAAGTACATCATCACTTCTATAATAGATCTTACATCAAGATGCGTTAGATATGAAACTATTATTTTTATTTGCTATTAGAGTACAGAATATAATTGAAGGTTTTTCTTGCCAAGCCATCTACACCATATTATAAGAGTTGTTTTGTTGCTCTTTCATTGCAAATAGTGTTAATATTTATAATTTTGAATATTAATGATATATAGCTCATTGTCACATTCAAATACCAAATAAATCTCGGGATACCAAACAGAGGTGATTGTTTGTTGTACCATTGAAGATGAAGGGCCACAAAGCATCTTTATAAATATAGACTCATTTGCCTCATTCTAAGAAAAGAGGAAAAAAGAAAGAAATGAAAAAGGAATACAGAGATAAGGAGAGGGGAAAATATTATTCACTAGTTTAATCTTATATAGAGAATTAAGATAGAGAAATTTTGTAATCTCATTTGTATATGTTAGGTGAGTAATCTTCTTGTACATCTATATATGTTTGTTGACTGTAACTTTAGTTGAAATAGTAAATTGTTTGTTGTTATCCCATAACTTTTTTTACTTTCGAGAAAAGGAGGGTTTTCCACGTTAAATCTCTTTTCTTTTGTTTTGTTTTATCTTATTTCTCAGGCATTATTTTCATATATCTTATGTTCGATGTTGTTGATCTACAACTTTGGGGATTTTTCTCAAACTCAAGCAATTAGAAGGAACAAGACAGTGCCAAGGGCAACAGAATGGGTTGGCGGAGAGAATGAACAGAACCATCCTAGAGTTAGCGAGAAGCATGAGACTTCATGTTGGACTCCATTTGCATCTTTAGGGCACCTTTGTGGATACAACTGTTTATCTAATCAACTGAAGTCCATCAAGTATCTTAGATGGAAAAATACCAGAAGAGGTATCGGCTGGTAAGAAAGGTGGCTACTCTTTTCTTACAGCCTGTGGTTGTATTGCATATGCACATGTTGATAAGGAGTCAAAAAATAAGCTTGATTCAAAATCCCTCAAGTGTATCAAGTGTGTATTTCTTGAGTTATGGGTGACGAGTATAATTACTGGATGTAGGATTTCGTGAACAACAAGGTGTTTCGAATTTAGGATGTTGTATTCAATGAAGAATACATGTACAAAGACAAGAAGAAAGAAAAGAGTGGGGAGTCCAAAGAAAAAGAGTATATGGAGCTTGATGAGACACATGAAGAGATACCAAGTACTAAAAATTAAGGATTTGTTCCAAATGTTATGGAACAATTACCTTCTAAGAAAACCAAACAAGAAGGTGAGTCAGAGGCTATCAACTAAATGATAATGAATCGGATTCTGAATATTCTGATGCACAAGTTGAAATTGATGACTCATAGCCACCACAAGATATAGTTTTTGCTCCCAAAACAAGGAGGAGCACAAGGGTCAGAAAGTCTACTCACAAATTAAATTTAATTGTACAACATGCTTTGTATACTGATGCAGGAGAACCAGAGTCTTATGATGAAGCCATAGTGACAAAGCTCATCTTAAGTGGGAGTTGGCCATGAAGGATGAGATGTCATCATTGGAGAAGAACCATACATGGGAGTTGGTGAGTTGCCACAAAAAAGGAAGGTTTTACAAAACAAATGGATCTATCGGGTCAAGTATGAAACCGATGGTGTACAAAGGTATAAGGCAAAACTTGTGGTGAAAGGTTTTGGTCAAAGAGAATGAATTGATTTTCGTGATATATTTATACTGGTTGTAAAAATGACTTCTATTATAATTATTATGAGTATTGTGGTTGTAAAGGGGTTGTATTTAGAACAGCTTGATGTAAATATAATTTTCCTTCATGGTGATTTGGTGGAGGAGATCTGTATAGAATAGCCAAAAAAATTTGAAATCAAAGGTAAAGAAAATGTAGTGTGCAAATTGAAGAAGAGTTTATATGTACTCAAACAAACATCAAGACAGTGGTATTTTAAATTTAACAAGTTTATGTTAAATAATGGATTTGCTAAGAGCAATTCGGACCACTGTGTATATCTACAAAAGTTTAATAATGATAATTACATTATTTTAACTTTGTATGTAGATGGCATGCTTCTTGCAAGGACTTGTATAGATAAAATCTTTAATCTTAAGACAAGGTTAGCCAAGAGTTTTTCCATGAAGGACCTAGGTGAAGCAAAATAACTTCTTGGGATGCAAATTACCTGAAATAAGAAGAGCAAAAGGTTGTGGCTATCTTAAGAAGAGTGTGAAGAAAGTGTTTGAGAGATTCAACATGAATGAATCTTTACCGGTGACTACTACTTTGGGTAGTAAATTCCAATTGTTCAATGAACAAGGTGGTAAGAGTGATGAGGATAAAGCTCACATAAAAACAATGCCTTATGCTTAAGCTATTGTAAGTCTTATGTATGCTATGGTGAGTACAAAACCAGATATTGCACATGCAGTGGGAGTAGTGAGCAGATTCGTGAAGAACCCAGGAAAAGAACATTGGAAGGTAGTGAAATAGATTTACAAGTACTTGAAAGTAACTTCTAATTTCTGTTTATCTTTTGGGGGTGATAATATTGATGTGCAATGTTATGTGGACTCACGCCATGTAAGAAATAGAGACAAAGGCAGGAGTACATCATGATACATCTTTACAGTTGGTGGAACTACGGGGAGCTGGATTTTTAAATTACAAAAGATAGTTGCTCTATCTTCAACTGAAGCTGAATATGTAGCTGTTATAGAAGCTAGCAAGAAGTATATTTGGATTAAAACTTTAATGAATGAGTTTGGTTTTAATAGGGTTGATTGAAGGTTGTTCAGTGATAAGTCAAAGTGCAATGATTTTTTTATGATCCTAAACTATGGGATATAAAGGATCAACCAACCCGAAACTGTGCAATGGTGGCCTGAGGCATCACTTGCACTAACCTAATAGCCAATAACTTGGATCTTCTCTTCTCTCCATGATCTCCAGCAGGCACTAGGGCAGCACGACAACGGGGAGGGACTTATCTTCTTGGCAAGGCTTCTTTAGCCATCCCGGACAACACATTATCCTCTCCTGTTTGGCAAGCTAGACGTGGTACTAAGAGTTCAGCATGCACCAGTTGGACTCCGGCGATAGTCGACAAGGCAAAGGGATGTTGTAGACTTGTAGGATGGGAAAGGGTGAGGAGTTCTATTTATTTAACGTTTCTTAAAAATGGAATTAATAATCTTAGTGATTTAGTTTAATTATTTTTATTATATATAATAAAAAATTAATTATGTTTTCCAATAATTTCCTCAAAATCACTGGGGATTAATAATTTCGTCATGAGGAAATATCACCAGCCTTATTTAATAATGTTAAGAAAAAAACTATTACATGCAATCATTTTTTTATTGCAAATCAACGGGAAATTTCATCCTGTGATCTCAATTTTTCTGTAATAAATTAAATTATAATCTTTTTGGAAGCCTCATCATTGTCTACATGTGGCACGGGCCCATGAAATCAATCTTTTCTGAAATTTTTTGGAACCGTAAAATATTCTAATTTCTATATATTTTACTTCCAGTAAGTGGGCTTGCATCGGGCTGTAATCCATTTGATTGGGCCTCCTACTCTGCTTCTCTTTATAAATTATTAGGCATAGAGTTACAACACCCTGTTTATACGATTAAATATTGAATATTTATATATACAAATTATTGGCAATGTTATCGATGACATTACGAGGCTACCCACATTAGTGTTTGTAGGCTTATTCTTTTAACCAAATTATTTATTTTTATTTTTTATTGATTTGATAAAAAAATGTTTAATTTAAAATTGATCAAATAAACATCTGATTGACACAAATAAAATAATAGAGCCAGCCTCGTGAAAAGACAAAAAAAAAAAAATAGTGGACTACTGTCTGCACCTTCGACCCACACCAACAGCTTGCGCTTAACAAGAGCGACCATCGCTCCCGTCCCATTAGTACTCACTGAAAAATGTCCCCCTAACTTTGGCCAATCACACGGTGCCTTTTAGGTGATTTCCACGAACAGCGCCGTTGTAGCCACAGTTCACTACCCATAAAGCTTAGCTGCCAACTTTCGACCTTTTTTATTATTTTGAGTGTTGCCGACCATCACCGCGATTTTTCAGTGAGCTGCAACCTCTAGCCATCGTGACACCTCTCTGGTCGCTTCCCCATGCCTCACTACGTGTGGGAATAAACACATTCACTTGGATGAGGAAGTAGGCGGCCGGCATCTATCAGAGGCATGAGAGCCCAAGAAAGAAAAGGCTATGCGCAATCAAGAAAAATCGGACTCTTGAGCACCGCCCTTTGTGCCCAAGACCTTATTCTCGTTATGCTCAATAGAATTTCATCAAATACTTGAACTTCTAAGATCACCAATTCTATGATTCGTTTCATTCAACCAGACAATAGCAAGGAGAATATTAATAAATAAGATCACAATACCAATAGAGTAGACAACATTAAATTCAAGTGAAATTCTCAAAATGTAAGATTAAACCACGACAATTCAATATTTGGCCAAAATTCACTATGATCATAATTCAAATAAAATTAATCCATCACAATGAAAATCTAATCACAATACATATAGATCAACAATCAATCCCCAAAGAAAAGATCAAAACATCAAACAAGAAAGAAACATTTGAAGACACAGAGACAATGGAAGGCAATCACGTGAAGAATCCGAACACCGAACTCACTTTTCACATCAAAAATACTCTTCACCTTCTCTCAACCTTGATTTGCACCCAATTAGCCTCCGCAACCCTCTCCAAGTTGAAGGAATTAGTTGTGTGTGATGTTCGACTCCAAAAAATAAGTAACACCATAAAACCCTCTCATTAGTCATTTGGGTCTTACATGGGTCAAACAGGCCCGCGGGTGGTGCCCTGGTGCGAGCTTTTTTTTAGCCTTGGCATGCTACCTACATCCCTTGCAAGTCACACTTGCGCCTTGGCACAACAATCTGTCTCTCCCTTGCACACCAAACAGAATGTATGAGCCTTGGCGCAACAAACATTTGCACGTTGGCGCAAAGAGCACTTCGCTCAATTCACCGCCCTTGCATGAAACTCATTGGGCCCTAACGTGGCAATTTTGCTATGCTCGTGCCCTTGCACAAGCAAAGAAAAATTTTGAACGTTGTTTTGTGTTGGCGTATATGATCAAGATACGCCCGTAATAGTGTGCCCCATCCAAATCTATATAAATATATCTAATAAATTTTATGTAAATCTATATACAGGTATATACATATCCTTATCAATTAAGAAGGGTAATTACAAATCCAAATCATGTCTTTTATATAAGGATACATAAGTATAATTTTTTAAATATATTTTTTTGGGAGAATTACTGAAATTGAAAGATAGGTTGTGGAAACGGGTATGGTTCTAGTAATCAAACCTTGATCTTGAAAAACTTGAAAGGCAAATTGAAGACTTAGACATCCTACATTGATCCACGTATTTCTTATTCTTAATTTAGTTATAAATAATTATATTAAGAACTATAATTGGCATCAAGAGCCTGTAAAAAATGTTCTAGTCTATGTTCATAAAGAATTATGATAGAAGACTTTTTTTCAAGATCTGCAAATTATTTTCATCTTTCGTAATTAAAATATTATGATTTATTTTTACATGCTTGTTTTCATCGATTAAAGTGACATGATTATTTAGATCTCATAGAATAATTATTGTTTTTTATCAAATTCTATTAGATCTATCTAGATCCATATTGTAGTTTTTTAAATCTTTTCATTTTTTACATGAATTAACGAGCATGATTTTATTTTTAAATTGAAATTCATATTAAATTAATGCATATATCATGATTATAAATCGATAATCATTATTTGATGTATGATTAATTAACATATTTTTATATTTAATTTTCATAATTAAATTAAAAGCGATTAATAAATATCATGTTTAGATTAGATTTAAATTGATTGTTTGTTATATGATAAGCATGATATGTGTTATTGCTAATAATCTATTCTGTTAAATAAATACATGAGAAATGGATTATGTATACCTATTAATTAGGTTGTTTATTTAAAATTCATTCTTCAAATTCCTAATTGATTATCAATTCCATAATTGTTTTACGTAATCTACTCCTATGTTTCACTTCCGAAAGACTCTTTGTGAGTGTGGCTTCTCCTCCTCAATTTAGTCCGGCTTTATTGAGTCTGGATCATCTTATTTCCCAAATAATTTTTAAGAGATAACTAGATTATCTCTATATGTACTCCTATGCACATCCGCACGTCAATTAAAAAACGGAAGGATATTTCATCATACCTATACAAGCCGACTCCCTTGCCGACATTTACTAGAACACAACTGGCCGTGCCACTCATTTGCCGGAAATAGTGCTGGATGAATCCCGTCGTGGTTGACATTCCATGGTCGACGACTCTACTTCACTGCGATTGTGAGATGACTACTTGAACAGGTATAAAAGGAGCTTCATCTACAAGCTTGGTCAACAGTGTTTAATCATCACAACCTTGCTCAAAAAAGTAAATGCGAAGACGGGATGACTATAAGGAGAAGAGGAAATGAGGGTTTTTCCTAGCTCAGCTGATGGTATCCCTTCAAGAGACCCCTCATTGTCGGCATGCAGCTGACAGTTGACAACCAGTAGTCATCCACCCTCTACAGACGATGGCGGTGTCCTCCACCCGTCTCCCATCTCAATCCCTAAAGCATAGGGATTTCAAATGAATTCAGGAGATTTTATCTCCTAAAGGGGTCAGTCCAGACCCGTTTCCAAATTCACTCTAAAGTTAAGCAAACAAAGAACTAAAATAATTGGTTATTAATTGGCCAGCCCATACCTGAATTGTTATTTACAAAAATGGCCAATTTCTTTTGGTTCGTCCAATTAATTTATAAGAAGACGTTTAATTAATAATTTGGACAATTTTTATAAATTGTTCTTATCAAATTAATTTTAAATGGTATATTAACAACTATGGTTCATCCGACTTTATTAAGTTGTTTGTCTAATAATTTGTTTGTTAAAAAATATATCGCACACTAAATTACCCCGTTCAATATCCAATTGCCCATTAATAAAGGACCAATATTCCGTTGCATCTGCTTAATAATTTCTCATTTTTTTATAAATAAATTATTAAGTATTAAATTATCTATTTAATTTAAATATTATCCAGATTATTTTAAATACGAATTCTTAATGAACTATACATTAAATATATATATATATATATATATATATATATTTGATCTATTCTAAAATAATTATTATAATTTTATGGACTTGAATTTGCCTGATTATGGACTCAACCAAATGTCAATTTTTAAAAAATTAATTTGACTTATAATGAGATAACTTATTTCTAAGTAAGTTTAGATTATTTTTTAAAAATAATCATATTAAAAAATTTTAAGTAGTTTATTTTTTTGTCTTTGTGACAATAAAAATGACTTATGGGTTGAAGCATATATTGGAAGATGATAAAAACATATATTCATTCAATTTGTATCAATTACAATTATTTGAATCATCGTTATTTAAAACAGTGGGAGCTAAATATTTGATTATTAGGTAATCATATTATCATTTTTCATACATTAATTAAGATTTAGGACTTTAATTATTAATCGTGCAATAAATAAATTATGATGGCGAGCTCTACTTAATCTTACTTTATCCTAAATAGTTAACTTTTGTAAATTATTCTGTTAAAACTAATTAAACTTCTTTTAAATGTCTTTTGAATTCTAGTCTAGTTGACATCAAGCAAACAAATTATTACTGATTTAAAAAGGGTGAGAAACTTATGAAAGATAATTATGACATCTGGCATCGTAAGGTGCAACTAACCCTTGAAGATTAGGAAGCTCTAAAAATTCTGAACTATACCCTATCTCTGCCCACTAATTCTAGCACTAGGCAAGAGGTTAATCTATATGAAGCCTAAAAAAAGAAGCATAGTCTTGCACGTATCACCCTTTTAAGTACTATGAGAAACGATTTTCTTTGTGAATTTGAAAAGTACATAAATGTTCAGGATATGTGGCTTAAAATAAAATAGAGATATGGCTTGACTTGTACAAGTAAATTACAAGGGCTTACTATTAAGTTTGACACTTACTAAATGTGTCCCAATGCTACCATGAAGGACCATCTACATGAGCTAAAGAACTTAATTCACGAGTTCTCTAGGGCTGGTCATGTTTTTTCTCATGAGGAACAAGTACAGGTTGTCATTAGATCTCTACCCCATTCATGGGTACACATAAAAGTAAACATGAACCACAGTAATAATATCAAAACTTTTGAGGATATTGAACATCACTTAGAGTTAGAAGCTGAGCGGCTTGAGGCTACTTAAACATCTAATGAAGCTTTTGTAATTAAAAATCATACTTCAAACTCTAAACGTCCTCGTTGGAAGAGGTTTCAAAAGAAGGGGTCTAAATCTCGTTAGCAGCAACCATTTCAAATTAAGAATGACAATGGCAAGTGTGCTAAGAAAAGAGGAAAGAAGAACTTGAAGAATGTCACTTTCTACAATTGTGGTGGCAAAGGAGATTTCACAAATAAATATTCTTAGCCAAAGATGGTTTGTCTTTTTTTAAATATTTTTTATGTGTTTGTATCTAGTAGTTTAATGCTATGTGACTCTCATCCTATGTGGATTATTGATTCAGGCATAGGCATGATAGACCACATAAGCATAAATAGAGCAACATATGTGGAATTTTGTTACATTCCACAATGGACAAGATGGATATATGTAGGAAACAACTACAAGGTTGTTATCCTAGGTATAGGTACCTGAAAACTACAAATGCGGGGAGATCGCACTTTAATGATCCATGATGTCCTATTTACTCTGGAAATATGGCGGAACTTACTTTATGTTAGAGTTATTCGAGAGATGGATTTTATTTTTGAATTTTAAAAGTCGTTCAATGATTATTCATCATGGGGATATTTTTTTGGTTCTGGAACTATGTTTGATAATTTCTTTATATTATACATTGATGATTCTATTTTTCAAATAAATTATGATTATTCGTTGATCGCTTCTTCAAGCAATGCTTTCGTTGTTACAAATATATAGCAAGCACGATTAGGTCATATAGGACAAGATCGAAGGATGTTGTTAGTTCATTAGGGTCTTTTAAAACCCTTAACTCATATCAATTTGCCCATATGTGAACATTGCTGAATGGGTAAAGCCACTGGAAAGTGTTTTGGTGATGCCACTAGGGCTGAAAATCCACTGCAATAAATTCATTTTGATATTTGTTGTCCAATAAAAGTTAAAGCTAGACATGGTGCTCAATGATTTATCATGTTTATAGATGATTTCACACGTTTTGATGAGGAATACCTTATTTTGCATACGTACAAAGCATTTGAATGCTTCAAACATGTTCAACGCATGGCAGAAAATCAACTCAACACCAAAATTAAGACTTTAAGAAGTGATTGATACTGTGAATATCAGTTTAGAGAGTGGTGTGAAGAGAAGGGAATTAATCATCAATTGTTTATTTCATACATTCCTCAACAAAATGGAGTTGTTGAACGTAAAAATAGAACTCTTCTCGATATGGTTAGGTCAATGATGACACAAGCAAACCTATATATTTCATTTTAGGGAGATGCTCTTTTAACAGCTACCAATGTAGAGTACCAACCAAATCAGTACCTTCAACTCCATATGAACTATGGACATGTTGCAAACCTGAACTTAGTCATTTAAGACCCTGGGGGTCCACTGCTTATGTTCACGATCCTTCGAGCAAATTTGGGATGTTCAGGCCAAGTGGTAAATAGTGTATCTTTATCATATACTCTGAACACTCCAAGGGGTATGTGTTCATTGGTGAACCGGCTAATGAAAGTATTATTGAACTTGAGTCTAGGGATGTCAAATTTGTGGGAAACGATTTTACACAAAGAGGTGATATCAATTTAGATCTTCATTTATTTAAAATAGAAGATACTGAAACTAGAAACAATCAAATTTAATTAGTTCTAGAGGTTGAAGAGGAATTTAATTCTAGTGGGAGTGAAAGAAATATTTAAATTCCTGAAGTAGGACAAATACGTCTAAGTGATTCGTATTCCAGGTGCTTGGCATTGATTTGGCATTGAAAATGAAGCTTTAATGCTTCGAGGGCAAATGAACATCGTTCAATCTATTGATGAAGATGAACCTAAAAATGTCTAACAAGTACTCTCAAGTTCTACTAGTGATATGTGGAAAAAGGCAATGGAGGATGAGATGGAGTCAATGAAAATAAATAAATTTTAGACTTTAGTAGATCTCCCAAAAGAGAGAAGCAAACGGTAACAAATAGCTTTTGAAAATAAAAAAAAAAGTTGATGGTACAATTAAAAGATATAAAGCTCGTTTAATAACTAAGGGTTATACCTTCTGTCTATCCAGTTGTTCAATTCACTTCAATTTGACTTCTTTTAGCTATTGGATTTAGAATTACATCAAATGGACGTTATAACCGCATTTCTAAATGGTGAATTAGATGAAAAAATTTGTATGTAACAACTTGCGAGATTTGTTGAGAAAGTCCAAGAAAACAATGTACGCAAATTACAACAGTGTTCAATTTGTAGTCTAAACATTTAAAAATTTCACTTGTAGTTCTATCTCTTTACGTCGATGACATTTTGTTAGCTGAGAATAACAAGGAGTATCTAATTTCTATTAAATAATGGTTGTAGTCCAATTTTAAAATGAAGGACATGGGTGAAGCCGAATTTATACTTAATGTGAAAATTCAGAGAGATCATTCAAAGAGAATTTTATCTCTTTCTCAAGAATCTTATTGCAATAAGAGCTCGAAACGATTTAATATGCACAATTTTCACCTAATAGATACTTCAATAGCAAAATACAAAAATCTTAAATTGTACGAATTGACTCCTGAAAAAAACAAAAAATGTCTAATATACCATACTTCAATGCTATTGGAAGCTTGATACATGCAATGATTTGCACACGCCCTTTGTTGTCAGATTAGTATGTAGATATCAATCCAATCTAGGTCTTGCTCATTGAAAAGTTGTGAAGAAGATTCTACGTACCTCAAAAGAACTGCACATCATTTTTTCTCTTGTAGAGGTCATGATCTCTAGCTAGTTGGTTATATTGATGTTAACTGGGCTAGTGATATGGACAAATGAAAATCCACTTCAAGATATATTTGTTTACTTAACGGTGGAGCTATCTCATGGGTCAGTGAGAAACATACTTTTGTTGCATTACCCTCTATAACATCTCAAATTTTTGGTCTAGTGACACACCGAAGTGCAATGTTAAAAATTCATAAAGTTAATAATTTTAGTACTACCATACAAACTTCACGGAAGCAAATTTCAAAAGCATACGCTGGAACCACTCAATGGCCAATGAAATTTATACATACATACATAATCATACATATAGTGTCAATAGCACCACGTGCAGCTCAAACAAGTCTATGGAGCACACAACGTGACATAAATATATACATGTACTGAAATCTAGTCTATGGTAACATGCCCATATCATACATACATATTGTGCACAATGACACCACGTGCAGCCTGGACAAGTCAATGAAGCATGCAACATATCATAGATATATACATGTACCGAAATCTAGTCGACGAGGACATATGTGTATCATACATACATACTTAGTGTGCACAATGACACCACGCACCTCGACAAGTCAACAGAGCATACAATGTGTCATAAATATATACATGTACAGGAATCTAGTCAAAGGTAACATGCACGTATTATACATACTACACAATGGCACCACGTACAACCCGGACAATGGCACTACATACAGCCCTAACAAGTCAACGAAGCATACACTAAGTCATATATATATATATATATATATATATATATATACCAGAATCTAGTTAACACTAGCATGCTCGTATCATAGGTACATATTGTGCACAATGACACCACGTGTAGCCTGGACAAGTCAATGAAGCATACAATATGTCATAAACATATACATGTACCAGAATCTAATCGACAGTAACATGCCCGTGTCATACTTAAACATATAAATATACCAAAATTTAGTTGACGGTAACATGTCTATATAGTAAGATCATACAAAAACAACACACATATGCATATAAGCGTTGGTGCATGGGCCAACATGGTATGATCAGTAAATCAAACTAAAATCTAGTAATACAAAGAAGCACACATAACATATAAATATAAGTGTTGGTGTATGGGCCAACATGGTAATCCATGACCACTCAATTAAACTATAAATCTACTAACAACTTAATAAAAGAAAATATGCACTTCAAAGCATGGTGGACGTACAAGTATGTCGACGTACAACCAACTTCAATGGTAAATTCCGACAAACTTAGGAACCAACGACCATGTTTAAAAACTCAACCAAGGTAGTTGTTTCCCATAAGTTTCCCTCCTTCCTTTTAAGTTGAGAATAATATACTTATATAGACATATAGTTTAATATGTGAAAATGAAAATGAAAGGTCATAAGTCATAAATACATACACACTCAAACTACGAAAAGTCAATACATAAAGCTTATTGAAAAGAATCCATAAATATTATCAAATTACATTAATTTAATAATATTTAAGATTCGTTTTGACATAAAATAATCAAGTTATTTTTGAGGTTTTACATTGACAATGAAAGCAGAATTTGTAGTTTCTGCCAGTGTTGTTCAAGGTGTTTGGTCGAGTAGATTCTTACAATACTTGGGAGTTGTCATGCTTTTTTCACAAGTCGTGATACTATTTTGCGGCAATACAATTGCTTATACGAAAGATCTTAAATATCATAGCAAAAATTGATATCAAGTATAATTTCATAAGAGACATTGTTTAGAAAAAAGAAATCAGTCTGAAATACATATCTACACATCAGATGTTGCTAATCCTCTGACGAAGCCAATCCCAAGAGATGTGTATTTTTCTCAGATTATGATGATGGGATTATTTTCTATGTGATTTTCTTTTATATGTATTTTTGCAGACTCTAAATGTCATTTCCTAATTATTGGTTAATGATAATTACATTTCTTTTCTATGTATATTAACACAATGAATAGTATGCCAAATGAGATAAATGAGTCTCTCACCCAGCATTCGCCTGTAATGTTTTTGTAGCATTAGGAGATAGGGCATCAGTACTTCAAGTCACGTATGTGGCCTTGATAGAGTTTAAGATGGGGCTATTTTCTTATAATAGTGATATGGTTATCCACAATCATATATTTCATTACGCTAGATATGAGTATAAACATTAAATTAGTTGTTTTGTTTGATTGTATCAAGTCAATTGTTTGAGTAACAATTGGGCTTATGTCTATACGGTGTTGATAAAAGATATGTGTTTAATTTGAGTTATATTCTAAATGAATATTTATCCACCATAGCACATGATTCATACCACGTATACTTTTTCAACCATGAGGATAGTGGGAGGATGTTTATACGTCAAGTCACGTATGTGGCCTTGATAGAGTTTAAGATGGGGCTATTTTCTTATAATAGTAATATGGTTATCCACAATCATATATTTCATTACGCTAGATATGAGTATAAACATTAAATTAGTTGTTTTGTTTGATTGTATCAAGTCAATTGTTTGAGTAACAATTGGGCTTGTCTATACGGTGTTGATAAAAGATATGTGTTTAATTTGAGTTATATTCTAAATGAATATTTATCCACCATAGCACATGATTCATACCACATATACTTTTTCAACCATGAGGATAGTGGGAGGATGTACCCTCTTCCCCACTAGATGAGATTCTCGAAGTAAATATACTTCTCATGTACCCTTAACTTTCAACTATATTTAAGAGCACTAATTAAAGTTATTTTCTTTAATATACTGCCTACGGCTATTGATGATTCGTCAATATGAGATATGTCTTAGAAATAATAGTAATTGGTTATCAAAAGTAATATATGTGTGAAAAGAAAAGTATTTTGAAAATTATATCCAAGTTATGATCATTATTATGTCTTTGTGACTAAATAATTTAGATAACATTAGTGAAGTAAAAATTATTGAAGGATATATAATCTTCACTTATATAGTCTAGGGCGTAGCATAAACATCTAAGTCATTAAGTATCCCTAATAGGTGTTTTTTGTACTTCTTCTTTTCATTGTTTCCGTGGATCACATGGCCCACTCTTCGTATGATCTTCTCTACAACTTATTTTAAATGAAATACATTTTATGTGTAAGTGGGACATTAGATTTGGTGGCGCCCATAAATTGAAAATATCTTCCATTATGTGCAAGTGGGAAATGTTGGTGTATACAATAGAGATACACCTATTATGGTGTACCCCATCCAAATCTAAACAAATATATCTAATATATTTTATATAAATCTATATATAGATATATACATAGAATAATTATTATCTCTTTCATATAATGATACAGACGTATAATTTTTTAATTATATATATATATATATATATATATATATATATATATA
>JAVDBV010001020.1:0-15675 GCA_032619315.1 Piper longum
TATATATATATATATATATATATATATAAGATTGTCCAAAGTTAAAATTAATTTGAATCCTTAAAGTGACTCCATAGGCGGAAATTAAGGCAAGAATGTTAATTGAGTCTCGATACCCTAAACTCAATAGGTGAAAATGTACGAATCAATCAAATTAGGCCCACAAGGGCAATCTAGCAGTCTGAAATCCCTGAAATGCATGAATGTAAATGAAATACGCTAAAAATCCTAAGCGGAAATTAAATGCTGCAACGGCTTAGATTTATCCCTGAAACCCCTCGCTAACACATCCAAAAAAAATCTGTATACCTCTGTCTACTCATACTCTATTATAACATGACTGAAGCTATCATTTCCATGTTAAACATACTCAACCTTCATTTGGGCCCAATACTCATGGTCTGAAGTTTACTCTAACTCGTACTTACTCGAACCGACTTGGGATTGCCCTGAACCGCGCAAACTATAAGCAGGTAAAACCTTAATTTACAAATTTAAATTTAAACTTGAACTTGAACTTGAAATTTAAATTTTCACAACTTTTAAGTTACAAATTAATTGTATAACCTAAAGTATTCAAATTGGTGTTTTTTTATAGTTGGTTAGTTTGGAATACTTTGAGCATTATGATTTCACAAATAATTTTTAATTTGTCATAGTATTATTTCACAATCTTGTAAAATAATAATTTTTTAAGTATTAAATGCATTTTTATATAAACATGCAGACCTTTTTATATGTTATTGTATTATAAACATCTAAATTAACTTATTTTGTAGTATTTAGTGCATGTGATAATAAATGCAAATGAACGTAATTGGATCTATAAAAAGTGGTTAGGATGAGGAATTTTCAATCTAGATTGTGAGCGAGGAGTTGAGATTGTTTGTTGATTTTGCATTCTCAAGTGTAGGAATTGTTAGTAGTTTAAAAATTCTCTATCAGAATGTGCCAATCATAGAAGTATGGAACGAGATGATGTTAAGTAACATGTACATTATCGAGGATTTGTGTTAGCATTTCCTAATGTGAAATTGCTTATCGAATGTGTAAACTTTGTATGTATAATTTTATTTTCTACTATTTATTAAATATTTAATTATTGTCAATAGTTCGAGTAAACGAATAAACATAGGTTTGTAAAGCTTATGTGTTGTCTTTGTTTTGCAAAAAAAACAATTTATGTGAAGACCAAACATTTCTTGCTTGATACGAAATTGTTTATCAAATTTATAAATTTTGTGTGATATATAGATTATAAAATTTTGAAATAAGAAATACAAAATTCTTATAGGTGTGATTTTTTTAATGTTCTATTCACCGGGAAGAATCTGCCATATTTTTTTTAAAATTATATACTTTATAATGATTTCATAAAAATTTTAAATATATCAAACTTCTTTTTACATAATGTCATGATCTTTTATTCATTTTGTGCATGTTTTCTTTTTAAAAAAATTGTTAACTGATCCATGCTAATCAATGACATTTTTCGGCCTAGGTAACAAGAGCATATATATTTGATATATGGTACCATTCCTTCCAGCTCGCCATTAGTGATTGACCTATGGCATAGTGATGCGCCGTGAAGTCTGATTTTCTATAACTGTCTTCAATGAAATGATAAATTAGTAAAATAATAAGGTAGTAGATGTGACTAAAATTCAAAGTACAAATAAAATATTTTATTTTATTTTTTTAAATAATAAATTAGTTAGCCAATTATAACTATAGTTTTAAATACCGCATTGTATGAGCTGGAAGTAAGTAGTACCTGGTATACCATGCATAAAGTTTTTGTACCATTTTAATTAATACCCAATTTTTTAATATAAAATTTTCACAATATATAATATTTTGTTGAAAATTTCTTTATTTCAATAGATATTTAATAATATATGAATGACAAAATATATTTTTAATATTTAATAAAATATTTTATTTATAATTTTAGAATATAGTTCAACTCAATTCAATATAATTAAATAAAATATACTTCTTATCACTTAATAATCTTGTATATGATATTTTAAACTATTATTACCACTCTACTAGGCAATAGCAGGGCAAATTTGAGTCTGAAGTCAAAGTTTTTATTTATGGGTCTCTTGCCAACCAGCTATGCTAGATTGAGGACGAGAAGAAAAGTTGAATTAAATAATAATAAGTATATATAAAAAATTTTTCAAAGTAATTTTATTTATTTATTATTATTAAATATTGTGGTAATGTAGATGTCGGTCTAAGCGAGCTTCCCTTAACCATCGCAGGCATTTCAGTTTCTCTATTCACCTGTGAATCTTTTCTCTGCCGGCTGTCTGCAAACTGTCGTTCGTCTGTATTGTAATTACGAAACTAACCTCCACTACTCCCAGCCCACTTGCCTTTTTATCCATATATATTCAAATTAAAAGTTCGTCATAAAAAAAGAGAATAATTTTGGAAATTACAAACAGATAGGAGAATTACAAATAATTACCAAAAAATAAGTAGAAATTATCTTATATACTCATTTAAGTGAAAAATTGGTTTAATTTATTAAAAAATATTTATTTAATAAAAAAATTTAAATAACCTCTCACAAACCCCGTGGTAGTTAGCTATCAATTATAATATTAAAGACAATCTTGATCATTATTAGCAATGAGATGATCATATGCTCTCATACTAATTTTAATAATCGAATTTAATCGATAAAGCTATCTCTTATAATTTTGACCTAACAAAGAGACAATTTTACTTATTGCATACAAATAATAATTGGCGTTGATTTTTCTTAGAACAATTGAAAAAATTTAGTTTTTATTTTATAAATCCATAATTCAGAAGGAAATCTTGCCATTATAATTTATTTTCTCTTGTTTAGTAATTATGCATGATTCTCATATTTGCTCGTAATTTACAGAAATAATTCTCTTATTTTGTAAATATCACTTCTAATAACTTTATTTAGAAAAAAATTATCATTATAAGACATTTCCTTTTTGTTTTTGCTCATTTTCCTAAGTTTTTAGCTAAGGCATAACATCTAGTTGATTTAGCTTCAAATTAATTAAATTGAATTATCAAAAAATTATTGGGTCAGTAAAATATGTAATTAAATTTAAACTTAAATAAGGTAAAATATCAAACTAAATGAACCAAAACATTTCAAGTTAATTAATTAAGTAATTTGGAAATAAATTTATTAAAATTCAAGTTGTTGATTTCTTATCTTAACAAAATTATATCATGTTTTAACAAATTTAACTATGTTTACCATGTAAAATATTTAAAAGAGTTATAAATATATTAATTAATTGTATAACAATTCAAAAAAGGTATAAATTTTAGTTTTTTATTTTAATTTTTATTTTATATTTTGATCCAATTCTAAACTAATATATGTTGAAAAAAAAAACTTAACAAATGAAGAACTAAATCCAAATGCGAATTGGGTTCAATTTCAATTCTGTTGTTAATTTTTGCCCAATTGTACTCACCTCAACATTTAAATCTTTGTTGCAATTTTTGGCCCTTAAGATATTTTATTATTGCATTATTTGATTTATTCTTGTTTAAATTTTCTCTCATTTTTTCTTCTTTGGAAGTCAGTTTGTAAACAAATTATAATCGAAGGAAAAAAAACAAATGTGGATAGTAGAGAATATACGGCATGGGGATGTTGTAGTAATTTCGCCGACTGTCTGTAAAGGCCGAGTGGGTGGGTCGCGTGATCCGTGAGGAGGCTACGTAAAAATAGGAAGGCTCAGGGGACTCGTGATCTTACAAGAGGATGGGTCCCGCATGTTTTGCCTTTGTCAATAACGCCAAATCCTGCCAGACCAAACAAACATTTTATTGTTTTTAATAAGATGTGTACACGTATCTACTTGACGTCTGAAACCCACAGCTCTCCTTCAAAAAAAAAAAAATCTTCTTTTTTACCACTTGGTAAAACAAACTCATTTTTTATTGGATGTTGTCGTATATTATATAAACGTACAATCATCTTCTCCCGGCCAAATGTAACCTATAATAAATCATTCTATTTTACACGTTCCAAAACACCATATTTTGACATTTTAAGTGATATTGTTGGTTATTTTTTTTGTGTTTACGAAGATTTTTTCGAGGAAATTACAATTAAAAAGTACCCTAAGTTTCTATTCACGATTAGGTGCGACTTATATGATATTCAAAATTAAAAATTGTTTTTTAGAAAAAATTACAAAAAAGGCGTTTTTATTTATAATCTATGATTTAAGTGGGTGTGAGGGGAATGGATGAGCAATTGCCCTAAACAAATGTCTTATTGGATCAACTTTAAAATGGAATTAGAAAGTTTCCTTAATGGGGCAAAGCTGTCAATTTAGCATCCATTCCTTTCAAATCGCAAATATGTAAAGTTGTCCCCCTAAATCGTAAATTATGAAATGGTTGCACACCTTTAATGGCGGGCGATAGTTAAGAGTAAAATTTGAATTTAGCTACCCCATTGGTAGGTAGTTAGATTAAACGTTGCAAGTTTATTTGGCCCGAAGGTGACCTGATTAGAGCAACCAAAAATTCACCTCCTTTACATGCCACCCTCTAACAGACAATGCTATGGCGACGCGATGGATGCGATGACAGTATGGTCATGTTCTTTTTTAAAAAATAATAGGTCATTTCAACCCAAAAATATTATAAGAACTAGAAGAGGGGATATAATTTTTTGTATTAAATAAATTATAAAAAAATGAATTAAAATATCAAATTACCCTCAACCATGGGTGGCCTGATCCGGCTACCCATTGTTAGTGGTGGTTAGTCGGCCATTGTCCAGGGCGACTTTGGCCCCCCTACTTTTTTTAAAAGTTATTTTTTTATTAAACTTCTCTTTCTTAATAATTTATTTTGATTCTCCGGGTGATAATATAAAAAATTATCTCCATTTTTTCTAATAAAAAATTAATATTCTAAATTACAAAGGTAAAATTAAGTTATTACATAAAAATATATAGTTCAGCTGTGAATAACGTATAAATCACCTTTGTATTGAAAATATATCAAATATAACATTTAGACATCATTTAATGATAATTTTCTGTTATTTGAAGCATTAGTTATTGGGTAGGACCAGAACTATTAATAAAAAATGGAAGGTGAAGAAGAATCTTTTAGAAGAAAAAACAACCAACCCTATTTATTTCTTTCTTAAATCCTGGTAAAAAGGGTGATAATAAGCCGTGGGGACAACCAACAAGTTAGTTCCAAAGAGTCAAAAGATAGTTCCGAAGCACTATTCATGATGCCATTTATATTTTAGATGCAGATAATATACAATCTTCCTCGACCTTTCTTTTGGCTAACATCAAGTGTGGCCTGCATGACCCTCTCTTACTTGTATCCATTGTCTTTTATATCAAATGGAAAAAATTGTGGGAAAGTAGAACATCACCCACTACCCCTTCTCTACCTTTGGGGGTGGAGATCCATCGCCTATTAAGACAAGTGAAGTACATGGACTCATTTGTTTAATTCTTACTTTATTTTTTAAACGTGTTTGTTCACTCCACTTAATCACACAAACAAACACAAAGAGATTCTGAGTACCTCTTAATTAATCAATAATCCAAATCCACTCTCTTCTTTTACTACTTAATGACATGATCCACTACTATTCATTTGTCATCTTCGCTTTCCCCGTTCCTCCAACATTTATAAGTCAGACCAGTTTTAATATCGGCTAAAATTGAATGATTTTATTTTAGTGGTAATGATTTTCAATTTTTTTGAATAGCTTAACAACAAAGAAAAAAACAAGCTTGTGAAACATCACAAAAGTACATGATTTGATTAACACCCCCCCAAGTTAAGTAATCCCTCGAGTTTGACACTTTCGAATTCTAGGAAGCTTATTAATTAACTTATATGTTTCTCAACTTTTTTCATTTTATTTGTGTCATTAAGGAGTGCTAATTATACTAATTTAAGTTTTAAAAAGGCGGGAGTGTGAGCTTGTAAATTGTTTTAAAAAATCTTGTTTTCTTTTACTCCTTCAGTAGTGTTAATTAGTGCTAATTAGGGTATAAAGTTAAATGAAAAATCTTAGTTAAACACACTAGAAGGTAAAAATTAAAATATAAAGATAAAACAAACAAAATGTAAATAAAGATAGAAGGACATCCATGACCATGTCCACCCCCATGAGTACAACCTTTTGTCCACGTCATGAGGAAGCCTATGCAAGTATCATTTTTTAAAGTCCACATTTTTTTAACACATTTGATTCCCCTGTCTGCAACTCATTGGGCTTCCCTTCCCTTCTTAGTTCTTCCCCACCTTGACCACCCCTGACGACCTCCTTCTCTCTCAATTCCGATAATGTGAGAGAATGCGGTCCTTGCAACTTCCCAGTGTGGCCATCCGCCATTCTCCTCCTCAGAGGTTCTTTTGTCCCCCCTCTTCTTCTCAAACTTTTTTTAAAAAAAATTTATTTAAAAAATATATATATTTTTACAGTTTGACTAACTTGTTTACACTTATTTGTCGACAATGTCGGTCGCTTGCACTTGGATCTCCTTCTTATTCGGTGCCGCATTTTCGTTTTGTTTCTTAGCGCTCGTGCTTCCTCCACTCCATCATTTGATCTGCTCTTCCTACTTCTCTCACTCCGGTACATAATCTGCCGTTCACCATGTCTGCTAATTGTGTTCTTTTGATGATTTCCAACTTTTAAGTGGATGATGTCGTCGCCAAGTTTTGATTTTTATTTTCTCTCCTATTTTGGGTTGTTTGGGGTCAAAAAATTTGAGTTCGAAGTGATTCTTATTTTCAGGCCAGTGTTCCTTTTTTCCGGCATTGCTTTCTTTTTTGTTTTTTTTTTTTCGTGCAGGAGATGAAATTTGAAATTTTGACGTGGACCAACTTTTCTTTTCCCCCTAGGTTTGTAGGTTTTTTGATTTTTCTCTTTCATCTGTGTTTGACAAGTTCTCTTTTTTGTGTGCTTTTCATGCTCTGTACATTGCTGTCTCCAATCAAAGATGCATCTTTTGCTTGTGCGCTTTTCATGTTTGTTGCTGAATCATGTTAAAAATGTGGTGTACGAGAGCAATGCTTGCAATTTCTTGTATGTGAAAGCGTATGGTTAGATGCATTTTGTCATGGAAATGATCCATCTTGTTGCCTATCAAGCGTCCTTCCTGCAATGATAGTATTTTTGTATCGTGAATGTGGTTGTTCCATCAATTACGGATGCTAAGAGTTCGTTGTATAGATATGCTTGTAGCTCTTGTTTCTTCATTTGTTTGCGCTTTTCACTCTGTTTTCTTTATCTTTCAGAATATGATATGGAGACGCTGAATTGTGCTTGAGAGCTAAGTGGGAGCGCAATCTTTCAGTCAAAATGGAGCAGTATGAAGTTCTTGAGCAGATTGGGAAAGGGGCCTTTGGTTCTGCCCTTCTTGTTAGACATAAGCAGGAAAAAAAGAAGTAAGTTCGTGTTTTTTGTGTTGTCCTTTCTCATTTGTTTATCAAATGTCTATATTGTTGATTTTTTTGTTCTTCTGCATTTTTTTGATTCAAAGATATGTCTTGAAGAAGATCCGTCTAGCACGTCAGACTGATAGGTGCAGAAGATCTGCACACCAGGAGGTTGGCCTTTTTATTTTATTTTTGGGAGGATATGGGGGTGGATTTTGCTTGCTATTGGAACTTTTTATTTCTGACTTGGACTCTGTTATTTACATGATGTAATAATTGACAATTCATGTATCCATTAACGGAATAATAATGCTCGTGTCAATTGTTTAAGGGTAGGTAATGGATCTGGGGAGGAACATAACATATCATGTTTGCATTTTTCCCTTGTATACAGTAGGCAGATTAAAGGGCATGATTAGGATGTTCAAGAGCAGCATGAGACTAATAAATACATGTTTATGTGCTACTTTTACAATTCTTAATTTTTTTAAAAAAAATTGCAGATGGAGCTTATATCAAAGGTGGAAAACCCATTTATTGTGGAGTACAAGGATTCATGGGTGGAGAAGGTTGGGATCTTCTCTGATGTCTCGGTCACGCTGTTCTGTTATGATCAAATACATGGATGTTGAAGTAGAAGGGAACATTCCTAATCTTTTCGTTTTAAAATGGTGATGATGTTATTTTCTTGGACTGATGTTTTCTACATGAGAAGATGGCAGTCTGTAATTAATAACAGGCTATCTTTCAGGTTATGGAGTTCAATTTTATTACAGAGTGGTGTACTCACAGCTCTTGTTGCACTTGTGCTATTTTGTTTGAGTTTTCTTCTGTTTCTTGTTTCTTAAGAATTATTAATCTACTTTTCAGGGATGCTACGTTTGCATTATTATAGGCTATTGTGAAGGAGGTGACATGTATGTTTTCATCTTTCTACATTTACAGGACTGGGTTTAATGCTCTCTTAGTTTTAGACAAAAGTGGTTAAAAGTTTTTATATCATTCACTTGCATTTGATGGCAGGGCTCTGGCCATAAAGAAGGCAAATGGAGTTTTCTTCTCTGAAGAGGTTGTTTCACCTTGTACTTCATCTGAGTTTTCATTTCAATTTAGTGTTTTTATTTATATCTTCACATTTTAATCATCTGTGATGTGCAGAAACTTTGCTTGTGGCTGGTTCAACTGCTAATGGCTCTTGATTATCTACATGCAAATCATGTTATTCATCGTGATGTAAAAGTATGGGAGTTTGTTCCTTCCTATATGAAGCTTACACACACACACACAAAATATGTTTCTATTAACATTACTGAGAATGTTTGTTCTTATGCATAAAACAGTGCTCAAATATATTTTTGACAAGGGAGAGAGATATTCGACTTGGTAAGCAACCCATTTCCCTCTTTAAATGATCCTTCTTGTGTACATATGTTCTTACAAATGCGTGTATGCTCTCATTACAGGTGATTTTGGACTTGCTAAAATGCTTACATCAGATGAGCTTGCTTCATCAGTAAGTTTATGTGTTCTATATTAAATTGGTTCTTTGAGTTTTTTCAACAAATTACTCATTATATATCTATATTATTATACAGGTTGTTGGAACTCCCAGTTATATGTGTCCTGAACTTCTTGCTGATATACCTTATGGCTCAAAATCTGATATTTGGTCATTAGGTAAATTGTTATTTAAACAGTTGGTTAAACTTGAGACTTCTTAATTATCAATTTTTGTGCTCTTCAGTCAACAATGTCCATTTTGCTTGCTGAATTGGTTGTTACTTAGGTTTTTTTATCCTTTCGAGCTGTTGTTGACAGATATACAATTTTTTTACTTTGAAATGCATGCAGGCTGTTGTATATATGAAATGACCGCTCTTCGACCTGCATTTAAAGCATTTGTAAGTTGGATAGTTCACTTCTATTAATGCTTTTTATTTGTCAACATGATAGAAATAATCATCGATTTATTTTTATTTTATTCTTAAATTTGTTTGTATGTGGGTATGATTGCTTCATGTGTCAGTCTTGTCTTTTAGATTGATCAGCTGACATGCATTACACATGTATGAAAAGATATATAGCATGCATCAATCATCACTCATTACCAATACCGTATCCTAGCTTTGTTGCTATTGGTAACGTGAATTGTTTCATATCACTGATAAGTGTTTTTAAAATTAAATTGATGACAGAAATACGTATAGAAATACAGTTTAAGTTTTTACAATTGATGCCCATCTTTTGCAACCTTCAAAAGAGAGAAATGATATTATTTTTTTATATCATCATCATCGTCTACCTCTCCAAATTGGTAACGTGAATTGTTTCATATCACTGATAAGTGTTTTTAAAATTAAATTGATGACAGAAATACGTATAGAAACACAGTTTAAGTTTTTACAATTGATGCCCATCTTTTGCAACCTTCAAAAGAGAGAAATGATATTATTTTTTTATATCATCATCATCGTCTACCTCTCCAAATCATTGGGTTATCATTGTGAGATTGTTGAATATGATGTATTTATTAGTTCATTATTCATTGCAATTGTGGATATTGATGAACCTGTTCAATTATTAATTATGACATATTTTTTACTATAATAATAATCAGTAATTGGTTATTGAGTATACTGATTTTATTTCACAACAAAAATTTGTGTTACTATAAATTAATTATTTATTGATATAGTATTACTTGTCAGTTTTCTGGTGATTCTATGGTATGATTATAGTAGCCATAATCGTAACAATAATTTCAGATATATGTGTTTTTTGAGCAGGATATGCAAGCTCTCCTTAACAAAATCAACAAATCCATTGTTTCTCCTCTGCCAAGCTCATATACGGGTGCATTGTAAGTGATGTGTCTTGCAACTTAATGGCCTTATACTTCATGTAAATGTTTGATGTGCTTCAATTAACATGTTTCTTTTTCTATGTTCAGTAGAGGCCTCATTAAAAGTATGCTTCGCAAAAGTCCTGAACATAGACCTAGTGTGAGTGAACTTCTTTTGGAATAAACTTCCATCTTTCTTCTTTTCTAATGTATTTATTCATTCCTCTCAGGCTGCTGAGCTTCTTCGACATCCACATCTCCAACCTTATGTCCTTAAGGTTCATTTAAAAACTGGTTCCTTGCGAAATTTCTTTCCAGTTAGTTTGCCAGCACATGACTCTGCCAAGAAACCTAGATATTCCCCAGAAGAATCATTTGTAGCCAAAGACCAGGAGAAACGGCAGTCATTTTGCAATGAAAGATTTGCAATCCCTGGTAGTCCTGGAACTAATCATCAGTCCATAAGTTCCACGCGGAAATTGCTTGACTCTTCTGATTGTCTGGACCAGAGGATGGCTGAACTATCAATTGATAGTAATCAAGTTGATCAGCGAAAACCTGTGAATTCAAAGATCTGTAGTGTGGCAAAAACGCCAAAGATGACACCAGCTAAAACTTCAACTCCAAGGAGGCAAACTGAACCAGCAAAGAAAACCAATATTGGTCGATACCGGGATTCGGTAGGTTACTTTATTTTGTTTTGAAATAACTTGTTAGCTTTGAAGATTTATGTTCCTTATGACGCATAATCATGCTCTATTAATGTGTTCATTGTTTGGAGGAAAAAGAATGCTTTTTACCGAGAAATTGATTGCCACAAACAGTTTATTATTTATGTCAGAAATGAAAACTTATTATAATTCATTATGCTTACCTGTTCGTCGTGGTTTCTATTTCTTGTTTATTGTGTTCTCGTGCAGATTTCTTTCATAAATTTGTTAGAGTAGGTTAGAACCTAAAAGATTGTGAAAGTAGTGTCCAGTATCGTATTAGTCATGTCATTGCATGTATGGATTCTTGTGTGTGGTTCTGAATGCTTGTTTGTACATTTGTTTAGTGAATGAACTATAAAAAGCTAAATGTGTGACATGTCTCGCATGCAATGCAGCTCCCAATGTCTCGAACCCCAGTTGAGAAGTTGAGCAACCCTCGGCGGGCTTCTCTTCCTTTGCCTGCCAGATTGTCAACAGTAGAAACACCATACAGGCACAATGTGAGCATTTTAAGTCGGATGAAGTCCCCAGACGTCTCAGTGAATGCTCCACGAATGGATAAAATGACGGATTTTCCATTGGCCTCTTCAGATGAACCTCTTATTCCAATCAGCAGGCTATCTTCAATTCCTTCACCACATTATGGGGACCGGACAATTACAAAAGACAAATGTACTGTGCAGATATTCCGGGAGGATGGTTGGAGTGATGGTTCTGGCAGGAACTTAACTGGAGATGGTGCTTCCAGCCGTGGTTCCTCCGATTCTCGACGCCGGCGGTTTGACACCTCGTCATACCAGCAAAGAGCCGAGGCCCTGGAGGGTTTGCTAGAGTTCAGCGCTCAGTTACTGCAACAGGCGAGATTTGATGAACTCGGAGTTCTTCTAAAGCCTTTTGGTCCGGAGAAGGTTTCTCCTAGGGAGACGGCAATCTGGTTGGCAAGGAGTCTTAAAGAAAGGCCATGATGGTGCAAGTATCTGAGTACTATCTTTCTGTTTAGGGTATTACTTTTACAAATGCTTGTAGTTTTAGCTCAAGCATTCGGACTGTTAATGCTAGATGCCTTGCTAGTTTTTTTTGTGTTAGTTTCGAGCTTTGTTGGATACTGATATCAAGAACAGAATTGTTGTAGGTCAGGTGGTGTAATATTTTTCTAGTTAAGAAAAGGAGTAGTTTATGAACATGGTTACTACTACCATCAATGACGCTTTAACCAGGCAACGTTGCTTGTAAATTCTCAGTAGAAGATATCACGATGTTATTGAGATTTCATTTCTCCGTTCTCAATCTTGTTGCATTCGGTTGAGTGTCGACCATTGATCTTGCATTTGTTTAGAAAAAGGGTGACCAGATAAGCCGCCTTCTTTTGTTTACTCAGTTAATTTCTCTTTGTACTCATTTTGCTTTTGTCTAGCTTAGTTTCTTAATGGGAAAAACGAAAGCTATAGTTAACTTTTTTAACCTTATTTATTCAATGCTAGCCTAGATCTTGTGTCGGTGATTGTAATCTCGTGTTCGATTTTGTGGCGCCCTACATAATTTCTCAAGTAGATGAATTATTATTATTATATATAACGATAATTCTAAATGACAAACCGGGTATAGTATCTTTTCATACATTAGAAGGTATGGGCAAATTTCTAAGAATAGGGATTAGAGAACTGAGATTGAAGTATCTCTCAAAACTCATTTCTCCTCTTTGCAAATGGCTCTTTACTTGTGAATCTGATTTCCTTGTGTCGTTCGTATGAATGAACTCGCCGATCTGAAGGTAACCCCGGATAATTGATCTATTTCTGCTGCGACGGAGATACCGCTCTTCCCATTTTGTACATGTGATTTATTTTATTTCTTGACTAACTGGTTTGAACTTCTAAGTTCTACCTCTTGATGATTGGGTTATTTATATGGTCCATCTATATTACTTTAGAGCTTTCTACCATAAAGAGGAGATTGTTTTTTATATTATCATGTGGTCAGAAAATCAGGCCTCATGATTTTTGGAAAAAGAAAAAATAGATAAAAATTATTTAAAATACTTTCACTTAAATAAAATTTGGCTCTAATGATTTTTATAAAAAATATGGCTTGCAGCGGCTGGAACAAATCTGTGGTGGGCAAGACGAAACCAGTGTGGGCTTAGGGCGGCCAGATCTGGCCACCCTTAGCCTCGGGGAGGTCTGACTTAGCCGCCCCAAACCACGGGCGGCTATAGTGACTGGTCTACAGACAAGAGAGTTCAGCCCCTCGTTGTAGGAATGGAGGTGAAGTATCTTGGCGGCCTGGGCTGAGGGTAGTCGCTGCCAGTAAGTCTGCGGGCAGCCACCTAGATCTGGCTACCCTGTTGTGGTCGCCGGCCATATTTTTTTAAATAACATTACTTTTTATTTTTTAATTTTAAATTAATTTAGGTTAAATTAATTTAATTTTTTAATTCAAAACTAAACAAAGGTATTCTTTGTCGTTATCAAAAAAATTTTGGGCTCGATTTTTCTATTACATGATAATATAAAAAAAATTCTCTTTTCTCCCGCAAAAGCTCTAGTTATTACTTGCAAAACTTTTCAATGAAAAAGTGATAATTCACATCTGATTTTCAATTTTTTTTTAAGACAATCCCCTGATTTTCAACTTTTTACGAAAACAGATACAGATATGCCTACACCTCTGCAGAAAAGGAGAAACACCAACTCAGAACTTTTTAAGTGCAAGAACAAACTCAAAGTTTGTGCAAAAATTTGCAAACAATCGGCAACTTCCTTTATTTGTAGACTCTAAAGCTTGGACAAGATGTCAAGGATAGCCACTCTTATTCTCCAATGGTTAGTACCTGCTTCCATTACCCTGCAATATTGCATGCCAAAGAGATGAGTAATACTAACACTTCCTGGCAGCAATATAGTCAAAAGATGTCTCCTTTTGATCAACAAACCTCGAAACCAACCAAAGATCTGCAATAGTTGGCGTCGGTGAGAACAGTGCTAGTGGAACCACATTCGCTGCCATCTTTGAGAGAAGCCGCGGATCTATCAAGCTTGAGCGACCATGGACAGTAATAACTGTTGATAGTGGAGCCAACGTGAGACGAAGACCTTTGCATGCGAACCCCCCGAGGAATGTTCCTTCCTTCTATCGATGGCCTCCTCCTAGTACTTGACTGCCTCTCCCAAGCATCGGGTCGTTGCTTTGGTGCACTCTGTGACCTCACTTTGGCTCTCGACGATTCCGTGTTGGCCATATAGCCTGGGAAAAATGGGTGGTGAATGTGAGATATGGATTCGGCGTAGTCTGTTTTTGGGAAGGTGAAAGCTTCCCCAGAGCTGGGGTCTGGCTTTCCCGTAGTTGCAAAGTGTTGTGGGCTGCTCTGTGTTGTGGTGTATGAGTATTCCTCGAAGTGCCCACTGCAAGCTCCTGGGCTTATGTCGGTGAGAGCTGATGGGTACGGTGAGATGTGGAATGGGTGATCTTGCTTGGGGTATGGAATATGGGTCTTGCCATTATAATTTGCTGAGAATTGGTTGTCTGCTTTTTCTGGGTCATGTATGTGGGAGTAGCTGTACCGGCTCTTGGAACTTCCCCTGCCATCTCCAATGTCCACCTCCACTATCTTGATGTTTTCCTCTGCACCCCTATCCGACTCCTGCATCATATCAATTAATTAAGAAGAATTTCATCAAGCTAAAACCTAAGAATTGTAAAGTAGATCAGCATCAATATTCGAGGACTCACGTATGATTTTCTGAACCTGTGATCCTGTGGCGATCTTCGGTGTAGAGATTGCCTCTGTGGAAGGAGTTGTGACTCCTCGCTCATTCTGATTCTGTGGACGCGGGCTCGCGCCTGGACTGTGACCAGAGCCTGCATGCATCTGAGGGTTGCAGTTGCCTGCTTCCGAACCAGGTGACCCCTTACCAATGCCTGTAACTTCACCAATCCTTTTAGTGCCCGGAGCGCCTTCCTTGCCTGTTTTATCATCCACAAGAACATACTTATTAGCGCAACAGCTATGTAGTTATTATTATTCGGCTCAATTGTGAAGTACTCTTGTTTATCGATGATGAAATAAAATCACTGTTTTTGAGCCATTAGGCCTTAAATCGCTTTGGATTTTTTCACAACTTCGTAATTTTTGGTGGGCAATTCTCCGCCACTGCTCCTGCATCTCATATTTAAAAGGTGGCATTAAAAATTTCTTATTTAAAATCGCATAAATTTTAGTTAAAGATATATGCTTTCAATATCCTTTTAGGTATTATTGATCGGAAGAAGTATTCTCAAGACAACGCAGGTCAGATGTAGCTAAAAGTGGAACATTTCCACATGACAGGATAATGGATTTATTCATGATTGTGTTAAAACTAGGTCCATAACTTGTAGTTGTTAATTGCATTCAATAAAGCAGACTTGTTGGTAGTTCAATTCATATCCTATTCCTAGCATGGCTTTTAGCTCAAAACTATATATATACATGATAAACATTTTGATCACGTCTAATTGTCCATGATTGTATTGAATCAAGCAGATTAATGTGCATGCATTGGATTGGTTTCAGAGGAAAATACCAGAAAAGCTCGGAAGGCGGACTGGATCTTGACGGCGGCGGTTTCTTCAACAGCACTAAACTTGGGTGTGGCGGCCGTCATTCGGACCACGGCAGCCGCGGCCTGAGCGGCA